>QNQO01002692.1:0-86236 GCA_003290165.1 Berberis thunbergii | reverse complement strand
AGTACCATCAGACACTTCGAACTTTGGGTGGAGTGAACTTTTCGGCATTGCCGTTTCATGAGGGCATCGAAAAAATGGCGGCTTGGATAATTCGTATAATATGTTGGGATCCATGACCACTGTTTGAATGGGATTTCGACAAGTTTCCATCACACTGTGGAGTCTTGCCTTATGGGAGCTCGTTGCTTTCGAAGTTTCACTGTTGAGGTTCTGTTGGGACTTCGTCACTTCCTTGAGTTTAGTTGGTGGAGTTTTGAAGGGGCAATGCCTGGATAGGGTCAGTTGGCTGGATGTGCTCCTGAGTGATTTTTTCCAACATCTTTGCCATGTAGTTCATCTAGGCCATGAACAGGTCTACCCGAGGATCTGTGGTCGCTTCGCCAGATGCTTGGGTTGTCTGGGCTATTGTGTGCTGTGGATCTGGATTCTCCGGGTGCCATTGGTTTGATGATTCGGGCTGCTTCATATTTGCAAACTGTTAGTGATGCATCATTGCCAGTAGGAGAGTTGTCGTGAACACCCCTGGTTGAGGATCTGTAGAGTGTGTCATTTGTTCCGAAGGCTTGATCTTTTATCAGATTGTGTGAGCTTTGTCACTGTGGATCTCGTTTTTAGAAAGGAACTCGTCATTCCCCATGGACGGTGCCAAACTGATGCTTCCAAAAATCATCTTCCTATGAATTTGACCTGCAAAATATATGTTAAACTACCAATGACCATTTTTTGGTGGTCGGAAGCACTCCGATGCTTAAGTCAACAACTTTGTTTGAAGAAGGAAAGAAATATGGTCTAAAACTCAGTTAAAGTTGTATACATGTGTCGAATGTTCCCTTTACCTTTTATAATGGCCGCAGTTAATTTTCTGCGTGACTTAAGCATGTGAGGTGTAACGAAAGGAGATGATTCTTATAACAGTCTCCTCCTTAATGGAGATGCGTCCGTGGAGGCATAACTTCATCCACGACTCGTTTTTGTGCAACGTTCATTTTCTTTATGAAAAACTCGTGTCAGACCTGGATTCAAACTTTGATTTGTTTGGGTTTGGATTCAGGCTTTGTTTATGTATTCTTGTTGGTGGGTCTTGTCTGGGCCTCTGTGATTGCCTTTATTCTTCTTGAGTTTTATGAGCTAGCACAATAGACTGGATGTTATATCCTCGTGATGGATCTTTTTGGCCACATGTACAGCCGTAATGATCAGTCTATTTTGATGTATCATGACATTAACAAATGAAGTCTTCTTTCGAACTTCTTTTTACAATTAATTGTTTTATGTACTTCATAAATGAAAATATTGTTTATCTACCATTACATTTTCATGGGGCTCAATCTCTTCCCCTTGATAGGGAAGGGTTAGCTCTCCATAAATAATAACAATAAACTAATGATTAAAAGAGACAATTGAGAAGCAGAAACCATTGATAAAATAAATGAAATAAAATATAAGAATAACTAAATAAAAATGAAACTTACTTATACTTTCTTCAAACAAAGTTTTAACACATACTAAATCTTGAAGCTTCTCCACAATTATCTCCAAAAAATAAAACCTAAAAGTAAAAAGATGCTCATTTGAATGGAGAAATAGCATAAATTATAGACTCAAAGAATGTGCTTAGACGGTTGAGATGTAAATTTCAAAATCCAACAACATGGACTCTTTGTGTTTGTTGACCCAGATTCAATTGTTTGGAAGAGTGTATGGTTGAGATTTGTTAGGGTTAGGGTTTAATTGAGTTGTTAGATTGATTGTATGAGAATAAACAAAGAAAATTCTAAAATAACCGGAATTAAATGTCAAAATTTTTAAGAGTGGTTGTAAAGAGATTTTTGAAATGATGTTGGTGGAAAATGCTACTGATACATTTTGGTATCAAATGAAAATTAAAATGGGAGGTGGATAGGTAAAAAAAAAATTGTGATTTTGGGCTCAAAACACTGTACAAGTCATTAAGTAGTATTTAGATTTGTATTAGATTTTAGGATTGGTATAGCTTAAATTTCTTCTACATAATTCTTCAATAATCATTTCGAATTTTGACATGCAAATTAATGGTGTAATTCCTCGAATTTCGAGCACTTCTCGATTTTCAAAAAAAATTATGATAATAATCAAATTCGAGATAAATGTAGCCATTTAATAAACTTTACGCAACTACAAATTAATAAATATCTAAATGATACGGAAAATCAATGTTTTGAATACTTATCAAAGACCGCGCGCTAAATATGCTACTGTGAGGCAAAAAAATAACAAAATAAATAAATGCAAGTACAATGGACATTGAGACAAATTGTTGCATGCCAAAACCTCTAATCCTGCATCAAATAGGATGGTGTGATAACTGCAGTAATATATTTTAAGGGGTTAAGTTATTGCCAATTAACAACACTTATTTGATTTTCTTGCAGATTTCATGGTGTCACAAGTACAAACAAACAAGTAAATATGAGGTTTGAAGTAGGCAAGAATTTGAAGGAGTATATGTACATTGGATGTTAAAACACAATGTAAATTCATTTGATGTTCATTGGATGTTCTTGCAAGAAAGTTTGATGTTTTTGCAACAATGTAAATTCATTTGATGTTAATAGCATATTGTAATCAAATGCCTTAACATCTTTGCAAAAACCTGATTTAACTCAATGCCATTCAAATAACACAACATCATTGCAATTCAAAAACTGACATAGCAATGCCACTTTCAAGCATCAATAAACAACTTGAATTTACAACCTGACACAATATCCATGCAAAACCTGAATTTACAAGCATCAATAAGTTTGACATCCTTGCATCTTTGAACAAAACCAAACCTAAGGGGGGTATTCAATCATGTATTTTAATAGATTCTGAAATATTTTAAAGTCCATTAAAATATAGGGGTATTCAATTAAGGATTTAAAACAATACAATGAAATCTAGGGGTATTCAAATATAGATTTTAAATGATTGTTTTATAATCCATTAAAATCATGGGGTATTCAATCATGGATTTTAAACAATACAATGAAATCTAAGGGTATTCAAACAACAGGAAATTTTAATGGATTTATTGACTTGATGGATTTTGAAAGACTTTGAAGGATTTATTTGTGAAAAATATAAATATCAAACTCCTTTACAAATCCGACCTCTACCCCTCGTATTTCAATCTCTTCTTCGTCTCTCCCACCAACACCTAGGGCTTGCCTATGTCTATGATGAGAGCCCAACCTCTCAGAAGTTCTACTTTAACAGCAGAGAAGGAGAGAAGCAAATTTGGGACAGAAATCCTCAATTTCTCTGGCAAATCTAGGGTTGGCTCAGCTTAAAAATGGCAGAGATCGGGAAGACGAAGAAGCTTGGCAAATCTAGGGTTGGCTGTTTTCGAACTTTTCTTCTCTTTCTCGCTCTCTCTCTCTCCACTTTTCTGAAGTATATGCCATAGTGGGTGAAAAAACACCACAGAGAATAGCGTCACCCTTCCTGCTGAGAGAGCGTCACCCGCTAAGAGAGAAGAAGAACATCTCCTTCTTCATATTCTTCAACTTCAAGGTGGGTGGTGTTTTTGTTGCTGAAGGTATTTTCTGATTTTCTATCATCCTTTGCTAAAAAACCTCATCATCTTTCTTTCCTTAGACAGAGTTTGATCGAACAGAACTAACAACAAGCCTAACACGTTCTCGTCGACAATCTTGCTCTCACTAAAACCCTTTTCAGGTTAGTTTTTTTGGATTTTATGTAGTTGTTGAATATGAGTGCTTATGAATTCTTACTCTGCTTTCTCTAATATACTCATTATTACATCTATTTCAACTTCTTCTGTGGAATTCACCACCCTTTAGAAACAAAACCCTCCAACCAAATATGTTGTTTATAACATGTTAGGTGCTTGATAAACTTCTGTGCATATTAGGTGCTTGATATTAGTGCATATTAGGTGGTTGATATTAGTGCATATTAATGCATATTCTGTGCTTGATAAAATTCTATGCATATTAGGTGCTTGATAAAATTCTGTGCATATTAGGTACAATCCCAAAATCTGTGCATATTAGGTGCTTGATAAAATTCTATATGTAGTAGCTTAGCATCCACATCCCTATAAATTGTTTCACCAACTTAGTTCACACTAAATCAAATCCATTACTAGCAATTTTATTAGTTCAAATCTCCCAAAATTTTCTTTGATTTTGAGATTTGTTGATGCTCCTATATTTCTTCAATCCTCGTTTGCGGATTTTTTTTTGGGGAGGGGGGCATTACCAAATGGCCGCCATGTTGTGAGCTGTTGTAAAGTGTCCTAAACAAATATAACTCAACGAGCCTCTTAATGAAATGAGTTTGGCAAATTTTAGACATTTTCGTTTAATACCTAGGTCCATTGAATCTAGTGAACCCCTCTCAATGTTTGTTTACACATCAGTTTATTTACACAGGAATGAACATCAGTTTATTTACATAGGAATGAACTTTAGACATCAGTTTGTTTACATATCAGAACTTTAGACATCAGTTTATTTACACAAGAATGAACTCTTGATGTTTGTGATTAATAGCTTAATGAACTTTAGACATCACTTTACTGATTTGCATTCATATCATGAGTAGTGTGCCTTCATCTTGTAGTTAGATTATAATTCTAGTTTGTTCTTCTTGCTCATTGTTGCTTGCTACAAACAGTATTGTTAAGATAACCTCAGCAGATCTTGAGTTAGAATTTTTATTCTTTAAACTAGGTAGAGATAGGGCAGTCATGCCATCTACTTGAGCTATGAATGTACCAGCCGAAAACCTAGAGCTTGTGTTCTTATAACACTGGATTTCAACCCCTTGATGCTTATACCAACCAAGATGTCGTTACCTTTTCCCCATATCTGTATGTCTTTTTTTTTTCTTCTTCTATAAAGTCTGAAAGAATGCATCGGAATGTCAACAATAGAGAATCTAATTTCAGAAGTGGGGTTTTAATTTCAAGTAGAAGTTGTTTTAGTTCAGTGGCAATGTCGGGTGCAACTACGCCTACTGGGGTAGGAGGTGGGTTTATGAGGCAGAGACATAGTCAGGGTTATGCTTCTAGTGGAGATGACCTTGAGGATGATGCATGCTCAAGGACTCCATCTCCAACACCTCCAATTCCAAGGGCTAAGACATGGATTGAAGTAATGGAAAATGTTCTTTGGATTGCGTCGGTGGTTTTTATCATCTACTATGGTGATCGGCGCTCTAATCTTGGTATACTTATTGTGGCATGATGCAAGGATTAGGAGGTACAAATACTTTGGTTGATATTTACTGGCATTTGGTTTTAATTCAGTTTTAGTTTGAGTTCGTTCAGATTCATGATGAACTTACAATGCTTGTTTACCACTTCACTAGTCAGATTGCTTTTAGGTTCATGACTTCAATTATAATTCTTTGTTTGAGTAACTATAGGACTGGATTATAATTTGGAAGACAATCAACAAGAGGACCGACCAACTACTACTGGGGAATCAAGAAGCAGAGAAGTGGATGAGGAGTCAAACCACCTATTAGTAAGTAGTTCCAAATTCCAATTTACCCGCTTGGTCTATTTTGTTATTACTGTATTATTATTCTCTCTAATTAAAGATATGATAATAATAATAATTGTTTGTGGATATTTTGCTCTCCTTTGCAGGTTAGGTTTGTAGACAATGGCGCCAATATACTTATAAGTATCTCATTTCCTTGCACTGTTGGAGCCACTGCTCTAGCCTTATATCACATCTATCACCATCTTCGAAACTACACTGAACCCACGTATCAACGCTACATTGTTCGCATCATCTTTATGGTTCCTGTAAGTGATAGCATACCACTAATTACATTACAATTTACACCACTTACTCGATGCTTATGATGTTTCTTTGAAATATTGCTCCACCATGCATACATGTTATGTTTCCAGCAATGTAATGT
Organism: Berberis thunbergii; assembly: GCA_003290165.1. Lineage (NCBI taxonomy): Eukaryota > Viridiplantae > Streptophyta > Magnoliopsida > Ranunculales > Berberidaceae > Berberis > Berberis thunbergii. The sequence goes on along the minus strand of QNQO01002692.1, from coordinate 80,311 downwards.
TGGTAGACAGATGGAACAAGTCATACTGTAAGATGAGCCAGTAACTCAAATGACTTGGTATATATAAAAAAAAAACCCAAAGGAAATACTACCAATCCACCCCAAAAACTTAAATGCTAATATGAGTTTGTGAATCATTTGCTTTATAAAATTCTGCTTTTTCTTTATCTTCTTCCACAAATGACTTGAAACATATGATAAGTTACGTTGTTTTTGTTGTGACCCTTTTTGTATGCTCCAGGTTGAGCTTTTGAGGACTATAGTTAAAATCTGGGTGCTCATTTTATTTGTGTAGGGGTACAAAAATATTATGGAAAATTGCATGGAGAATGCAAAGGTGCTAAAAGAAAGTCTAGAGAAGATGGGCCGGTTTGAAATCCAAGCAGGATACCAACCAAGGCTGCTCACGTTACAGCCACTGTGGATGAAGTGAAGAAGGCAGCTGAATCCGTTGGACATGTAGTTAAGAAAACTGTGAGGGAGACTGAAGCAGATGTTGCTAGCTATTGGAAGAAATTTGTGGACGCGAAGCAGATGAGTCCCTGTTAAGTATGGTTTTACTGGATGCTTGGATCAAGCATGTACGTTGTCATTGAGGGAGCGTTGTTGCATTATGGTGTTGTGTTGAAGTAAATAAGTGACGCTGCAAGTAGCTTAATTGTTTAACTATATTCTCACTAGTACCTTGTTTGGATATAGCTATTCTAATAAGATTTTGTAACATGTAGTTGAGAATCTTTCTTTGATTAAATTCTTTTTGTGGAAAAGACAAAATTAAGTTTTGTCCATCAATATTTTTTTTTTGTTTATCAAGTTTGTCAGGTTTATTTGTTGGGTTTATTACTAAAGTGTGTATTATCATGAGACAGAATGGAAAAGGCAGGCTCGAGCCGGCGTTACTTAAAAAACCAACCCAATCCTCTTCCCGTCCTTGCTATCCTTGCTAATGACATAAGTGAATTAGCAGCAGATGAGAATGAGCTTTTTAGTCCAATACTAAAATCCAATAATAACAATCCATTAAAATCCATAACAATCCTTTATAAAATTCAGAAAATCCAATAATAAAAATCCATTAAAATTCAGTGGATTCTGTAAATTCCACAAAATCCAGTCACTTAAAATCCATTAAAATCCAGTGAATCCTGTAAAGTCTTTCAGACTCTATTAAAATCCATGAGATTTAAAGTCTTTCAGACTCTATTAAAATCCATGATTGAATACCCCCTGTAAATTTACAACCATTCAATATCTAACGACCTGGACACACCACACTACTAGATCCAACATGTTTCTTCTTCTCCATCGTGCAATCCAAGCTTCTCAAAAGAGGATTCGGCTGCCGCATCCTCGCTGGCTACCTGTGCTGATCAATTGGCTTGGAATTCTCACCCTGATCTCATCCTCCACCTCCTTTCAGTGGAATCGTTCGCCGTATAATCACAAAGTACCCTCTTTGCCATAGGCAATTAAACTAGCAAGTCAAACTTTCATCTAAAACGCAATCATTTTATTAATTTAATCAAACATCCCACATTCACTAAAAGAATCACAAACCAACAATCAATCACACTCAACCTTCACCTCCAAGTCTATCTATTGATCCATCCATCCAAGTTAAACAGATTCTCCACAAACGAAACAAGTGAATCCCAAGCAATCAACCGTCCGCTCAAATCAGATCCAGCAAATACTCCAAACAATTAGCAATATTGGCTAAATTGAACCACAAAAGAATCAAACCCTAACAACGAAATTATCAAACATGTATCAAGATTACCAAACGAACAAACGATTCAATAACGCATAGAGAGTTGGGAGATTTTAGAGAAGAATTGAAAGCGCGTACCTCGAGTTTCTGTAGAGCAATTGCATCGGAAGCATTTGTGATGCTAATGAAGGTATCGATTGCCTCTTTGCTCACTCTCGTCATTGTATTTTAGCAGTACTGGTGTTTGAAGAATTGCAGAAGTAAAAAAATATGAAGAAGAATAGCTCAATAATGTGTTTACTAATTTAGGAGGAGATTTTGATAACAACAAAGATTTAGGTCGTCTTGAAGAGATTACTCCTCCTCCTCCATTGTCTGAAAGTAACAACGGAGGCCGATGATGAGGGTTTGAACGGTCAGATATTGCCTCTACCATCTTTGAAAGCAAAAGCCGTCTTGATTGAACCGTGAATTTACAAGCAACAACAATGATTTCATCGACGATCCCGATGTTGGTGAATCTGCGATGTTGATACTCGCGGATGAATTCGGGGTTGTTGCCTTTGACTCATGGAAAATAGTGAATGAAACCTCAATCAATCAATGAGATGGAGAGGTCCGTGAAAGTGATTGAAGGTGAAGATGAAGTGTAGTGTGTGAAAATGAATTAGGTTTTATTTGAAGCTTTAATGGCGAAAAACTGTACAGAAATTGCAAAAGAGAGTGTGTTGTTGTTGTTACTTCATTGAGGCATTTGTGAGTGAGTGAGTTAGCTTGGATAAAAAAGTTTACATGTTGATTCGGGTAAACCTCCCATGCCCTTCATTGTTCTTTGTCTAGAATAAAAAAGTTTCTTCCTCTCCTCAAAAGTTTTAGCATATGATTTATATGTGGCCCTTATTGATTATTGAGTGCAAAGTTTACAAATTCATTTGAGATTGTTTTGAAGCAAGCTAGTAAATCATGCCAAGGCACTCTCTATGCGTAAATGCATACAAAAGTTTCTTATGACCAACTTACGGGCAAGGAGGGTAATAAATTCAGCAAAGTTTTATGATAGTTGTTGAACAGTCTTTTGAAGCGAGTTTTCTTTTTCCACACTAGCTATTGCTATCCTCGAGGGATCACCGGTAATTTTACAGAGTAAAAAAACTTGAGAAAATTCAAAGTCTTTGAAAAGAAAAAATTGTAAAAAAAATTGAAAGAATTGTGGAAAAAAAAAGCTTCAACATGTTTTGCCTCCTCCCATGCACATACAATAGTTGTAAGGAGAAGTTCATGGTCTATACCAGTGAAATTTCTTCCTCATTTTTTTATAATTTATGAAAACTGAAACCTCACATATTGAAATCAAGACATGACTGAAACAAAACCCCTGAAGTACTGGAGTAGGGATATAATTCTGAATGCGTCTTGAAATAACATACAGAGGCTATAAGGAGCAAGATCTCTCGACCCCATTTTCCTTCTAATGTTGCATAGGAAATGCACAATTGCCATATTCACTAAAGGATCAGATGATTGTTGTTGGCTGTCGTGCCACAAAGAATTTTGTTGCAATAAACTATTTCATTACAAAAGAACATAAAAAATTTAACCTAACTCATGTTTATCAAATTGGTATGTTAAATCACCATACTTGGATAATTAGAGCACCCTTTAGTGTGGCAATAACTGTGTCAAAATCCGTGTTAATGCAACGGCGAAAGTGTTCTGAACGGTTCCTTCTACTAAGACAAGGAGACCCAACTCCTTGAAAAACTGCACCATAAACCAGTATACGAGATGGTCACTAAGATTCTCCAACATTCCTTTCTAATTAATGCGTAGTATAACCAAAAGTGCTAAGATCACTTTGGTGAACATTACCTGCACTGCCATCTTTGCTTCTCTGAAATAAATAGTTTCTCCATCGGATAAGATAAAAAGTTCATCAAATTGTGAAAATTGTGCAAACTATTGTGACTGACTATGTAAAATTACATATTTACATCAATGTCACGCCCCGCTCATAAGAAAAATCCCAACAAACCGGGAGATTTCCTACAAATGACACGTGACATACCACTTAACCACATTTTCACATAAACATTTCTCGGAAAAACGAAATTCCAAAATATTACACAAAACTCCAAAATATTACAACCAGTCCAAAGGCAACCTTCGCTCCCCAACTCCACACATCAAAGCGTTCTCACAAACATAACTTGCATATTAAACACCAAATAGCAAAACACAAAACATCTTACAAACCCTAGGAAAGACGAGGATCTACTTTCGCTCGGCTTGATCAACAAAGTCGCTTCCAATGTCTGCACTCCAATAAGAGTACACCCATTTGCCACAAAACAAAGCAAAATGGGTCAGCCTAAAGCTGGTATGAGCAGATAAAAAAAATCAACTACAAATAACACAAATAATAATCCACATTTACCTTACATCACACTCCACAACTTATTCATAATGCATCAACCATTTGGTTAACTAGTCATATGCACAAATAAGATGATCAACAAAAACATAACTTTTTAAAATACCATTCCTTTTGAATGGATGAAAATTTCCATAATCTTTTGCACATATCATCTTATCAAATTCTCGCATAGTCACTTTCACAACATATCATACCATTTAATTTATTTTTAGGACATACTTGTTCCAAGACATGTCCCTTCTATTGGTCCTTAGGAATTTTCAATCACATCAAACAAGTCAAAACTCATACAATGGCTTAGTTCCCTACCGAAAGACATGCTACATAAAATCTTAAACCATGAATACCCTATCGCACCTATTCATGTGCCGAATGTGTCTTACCCCGACACACCTCCACACGTGTACCAATACCCACTTTGAGTATGTATGCATTTCAAACTGGGTGTCGTCTCTAAAATGCATACTTCACTTCAAAAGACTGGACACACGGGCCAAATCACAATTTAAAACTGCGCGCTAGAAGAGAACTAAGTTCACACTCTTCCTCTGACCCCTCAGGAACACTCCACTCTATCACACCAGTCATGACTTGTACAGTGGCTTAGTTTTCCTCTTTTGGAAATCAGACACTGCTCCTCAGGAACACTCCACTATATCACGCGAGTCATAACTCGTATAGTGACTTAGTTTTTCCCTTTTGGAGACAGGCACCGTACAACTCACTATGTACGGATTACACAAATATCAAAAACCCAGGCATCAATGGCCAATATTGTACCACTATGTACATTTCAAACTCCGGAGTAGGGTATTCATGTCAAACTCAAAATTTCTCAACACTTATCAAGTAGCATCATTTTCATAATTCCATAAGATGAACTAAATTCTAAATATCACAATCACATATATGATGCACAATATTCAATAATAAACATCTACTCAAACACGCATCTCGAGGCACATTATTGCCAAAATTAAAACATTATAAAATGTGAAATAAATTTATTCTAAATTTAATTTTATCACAGTGGTCACAACGGTGAAAACGGTAGTAAAAATAGAGTTATAAATCAAATTATATGATCAGTCAAAATCGGGTCAAATAGATGACATCATCATCTTCTACCTCATAGCAGATTTTCCAGAATGTTTCAGTGTAAGATAGCAACTTCAGTGTAAAAATACTGACAAAATAAGAAAATAACATTACGAAAAGACACTTGGTTACCCATCTTAACCCAAACCACCAAACCCCCAAAATCTACAAAAAAAAAGAATAAACATGCAATCTAATATGTTCAATCATTCAAGAAATGGCTGATCTACTAACCAACTACAGCTACTGGAATCCTCAAAGAATAAGACTTCTCCTCCCCAACATGCATCAAAATCCTCTAGCAAATCTTTAAGGATCCCTCTCTCTCAAGCTCTCTCCTAGAGCTGGTTGATCAAGATAAAACCACCCAAGACCTGATGAGAAGAGTAATAAAAAGGGTGGAGAATTTGTGTAGAGTTTTATAGAAGGGGATTGACTATATGCCACCACCAAGTTTCTAAATACTATCGCGGTGGTACAAAGAAAAAAAGAAAAGATGTTACATAATACACAACTCAAAAGAATCTCGTCCTTGAGATTAAACTGAAAAAAAAAACAGAAAACTACGAGAATAGATATGGATGTAACTGCCGAATACGATCTTCCAATTCCCATGTCACATCGCCCTCCTGGTCACTCCACTATACTTTCACCAGTCTTATAGTCTTCTGTCGCAATCGTTTTTCATCTCTACCAACAATAGCTATTGGTTGCACGGGATAAGACAAATCCTCTGACATCTCAACATCAGCTAGCTTTATAATCTGTGTCGAATCTACTGAACATTTTCGAAGCATTGATACATGGAAGGCATCATGAATCCCAGACATAGCTGGTGGCAAAACAAGTCGGTCGCCACTAGACCGACTCTCTCAACAACCTCATAAGGCCCAATATATCTCGGAGCTAGTTTTGCTCTTCTTCTAAACCTGATAACACCTCGCATGGGGGAAAGTCTCAAAAAAACTCTATCACCTACTGCAAACTCCAGATTTGTGCGCCTACAATCTGCGTAACTTTTCTGACGACTTTGAGTTGTCTTCAATCATCGTCGTAACAAATCTATCTTTTCAGTGGTGTCTCTGATTATATCGGGACCTATTACTACAGAATCACCAACTTCAGCCCAACACATAGGAGATCTACAAGGTCTACCGTACAATGCTTCATATGGTGCCATACTGATGCTCACTTGATAACTATTATTATAGGCAAACTCACATAACGGTAAATGATCTTCCCAACTGACACCAAAATCCAAAATACACGCCTTAAGCATGTCCTCGACTATTTGATTAACTCTCTCTGACTGACCATTTGTCTATGGGTGGTAAGTGGTGTTCATGTCTAAACGAGTACCAAAGCTCGCTGAAGACTTCGCCAAAACTGTGCAGCGAACAAATAATCTCTATTTGAGACAATCGATACAGGGGCTCCATGCAATCTAACTACCTCTCTAATAAATAAACAGGCCAAACTATCTACAATCCGATGAATACTAACTGGAATGAAATGACCACTCTTTGTCAACCAATCAACAATAACCCAAATCTACTCGTTCCCTCGTCTCGACAGTGGAAGTCCATCTATAAAATCCATCGTAATTTTCTCCCATTTCCACGTCGGAATCTCTAAAGGTTGCAACAAACCAGAAGATTTCTGATGTTCAGCTTTGACCTGTTGACAAGTCAAACATCGAGATACAAAATTCCTACATCTCGTTTCATCCCAGGCCACCAAAACGTACGGTGAAGATCACGATACATCTTTTTTCCACCAGGATGAATGGTGAAACGAGAATGATGTGCCTCTAATAGTATCTCATTACGCAAATCATCATCAGCTGGTACACACAATCTACCCTTAAACCTCAATCCACCATCGGAACCAACAGACCAATCCGTAGGACAATCATCAACTAAGTCTATCACCAAATCCTCTATTCTTTTACGTAAGGTTCAATCATAAATGTGACCCTGCAACACTCTACTAACAAAGATGGTTGAATCAACAAACTAGCCATAATTACACCTTTTGACGCAGAAATAGGCTGAACATCATAAGAAGCGAACACTTCTAACACTCGATTCTCCTGAATCATCAAAAAAGCTATTTCCACACGTCGTCGACTCAAAGCATCAGCAACCACATTCGCCTTCCCAAGCCTATATTTAATCTCAAAATCATAACTACTTAAAAATTCAACCCATCTCTGTTGCCTCATGTTAAGCTCCTTCTGGGAGAAAAGATATTTTAAACTTTTGTGATCCGTATACAATTCAAATTTCTCACCATATAGATAATGCCTCAAAATCTTCAATGCAAAAACCACTGCTACCAACTCTAAGTCATGGGGGGGATATCTCTTCTCATGGGGTTTCAATTGGCGAAAATCATACGAAACCACTCTACCTTCTTGCATCAAAAACACCCTAAACCAGTACCACAAGCATTTGTATAAACTACTAACTACACCCCAAAAACATGAATCGTCAACACTGGCGCTGATGTCAACTTCAACTTCAATGTTTCAAAAGCCTGCTCACATTCATCCGTCCACAGAAAAGGAATATTCTTCCTAGTCAAAGTTGTCATAGGTGCGGCAATAATAAAAAAATTTCTCAATAAATCAACGATAATACCAAGTTAGACCAAGAAAACTATGAATCTCCGACACAGTAGTTGGTCTCCTCCAAGAATTAACTGCCTCAACTTTCTTGGGATCCACGGCAATACCACTGCTAGAAATCACATGCCCTAGAAAACGAATATCTGATTCCCAAAAATGACATTTTCTAAACTTTGCATATAACTGGTGGTCTCTCAATGTCTGCAATACAATGTGAAGGTGTTCCTCATGACTTCTCGAATATACTAAAATATCATCAATGAACACTATGACAACCTGATCCAAGTACGAGTGTAAGACCCAATTCATTAAGTCCATAAAGAAAGCTAGAGCATTTAATTTGTCAAACCTAAAGGCATCACTGGATACTCATACAATCCATACCAGGTTCTGAAAGCAGTCAACAAAATACTCTGCTTTTCAACCCTCATCTGATGGTACCCAGACTGAAGATCAAGCTTTGAAAATACTACAACACCTCTCAACTGATCCAACAAATCATCAATGCGTGGAAGTGGATACTTATTCTTGATGGTGACCTTATTTAATTCCCGATAGTCAATGCACATCCTCAATGATCCATCCCTTTTTGACACATATATTGCAAGTGTGCCCCAACAAGAATTACTCGGTCGAATAAACCTAAGAATCATACACACCTCAAAAGAATTAATGATATTCCTCCAATATAGATGATAACCTCAAATATACAATTACATCCATTTAATATCACACTAACTTACCCCTTACGTAGTAAATCCTTTAGCTGCACCTTCATTTCTTCCAATTGTTTAGGGGCAAGACGATAAGAGGGTTTCGATATCGGTGCGATACCCAGGATAAGGTCTATCTTAAACTCTACCTATCAACGAGGAGGAAGACTAGAAACCTCCTGAAAAACATCGCGAAAATCTTGAACCACCACAACATCACTAATGTCAAGTTTAGGAATCTCAACAGAACCAAGCAAACTCGACATCATTGAATCAGAGCTCGACTCACATCTCAAAACACAAGGAGATACACCAGGAAACGTAAGGGTCACCGTCGTACTCACACAGTCTAAGATCATCGGATAACCAATCCATCCCTAAAATCAAATGGAAACCTTCAAAACCCAACACAAGAAAATCAAACTGAAAGACACGATCACAGATAGAAAACTCGAACTGAGGGCAACATTCACTAAGTATAACTGATCCACCCAAAGGAGACTGAACTCTTAAAGACTGTTGTAATGGCACAACTACTAAATGATCTCTCTCTACCAGTTGCTTAGAAATAAAGGATCTAGAAGCACCAGTATCGAAAAGAACCACAATCGAGAAGACATCACATACCCTAATATGCACAAAATTCAAAATTAATCCAATCATGTTCAAACTATCATGGATTTCCTACATCTGAATATCATAAACTGTAAAATGTGCGTAAGCAATGATAACTTTATAAGAATAATTATAATTAAAAAAAAACATACCCTCTACATTTCCCTGACCGGGAATAGCAACTAAGCGAACCGACAGCACTGAGGCGGTAGCATGCTGACCTCTCCCACCACCACTACCGCGAGGAGCAACTCGCTGCGGGCGCGTACAATATCGAGAAATGTGTCCCAGCTGACCACACTCATAACACACGGGGCCCTGATTTCTCTGACCACTCTGCCCTTGCTGGTTCAGTGGCTTATCGTTGCTCCTAGGACAATTTCTAGCTATGTGTCCTTCCTGATCACAAATAAAACAAACCCGCTTTAGTGCGATCTGATCTCCTCGAGTAGATACCCCTATTGTTTATGTCCATCTCTTCTCTGATTACCTTTTTTCATTGGTCCTCCCATGCTTGGCTACCTTTGCTGACCTCGAACCTCTCATTGGCGACCTTTCTTGCGATTATCGTCTATTACTCTTTTACACTCTATCTCCACATCTTCTTGTCTCAAGGTCGCGTTATACAGTTCCTCAAAAGGTTTATCAATCATTAATATTAGTGGTTTCTTCAAGAATGGATATAATCCATGCAAGAACTTCAAAATTTTCTTCTCTAGAGTATCTATCAGATACGACGCATACCGACTAAGCTGATTAAACTCAGTCACATACTCAACTACAGTTCGTTGACCTTGCTGCAACTTAATGAATCGATCAACTAACTGTGTTTTTGCCGCTGCAGAAATGAACTGTCGTTCAAACAACACAACAAAAGTTTCCCAAGTCATACCAACTGCATCCCGAGTATGACGCACAAAATCCCACCAATTGAGTGCATCTCCATCAAACTGGTGAGCTGCCAATTCACTGCGCTGCTCTAACGTAATACTCATCTGTTCCAATATCACCTCTATCTTACGGAGCCAACGATCTGCTATGGCTCCCCCATTCCCCTTAAACCTCTCACCTCCAAGTCCAGAGAATGCCTTATTTCGATGAGCAAACGGATCATCTTGGGAACTACCCTGCCTTAAACCTTCTATCAATGTGGTAATCGCATCGTGGTCTAGATTATAGCTCCTTGGAACTTCACCCCTAGATGTACCAGATATATCATCTATATTCCTTGTCCGACGCAACATCCTCTCTCTAAAAAGAAACAAACAAACAAACAAACACACTCTAATCAATCACAAATCAAACAAAAGATCTTACTTCTCTACCCACACCACATTCAAGGAATTTTTAAGCATTTCTGCCTAAAGTGAACAATATGGCGCTGATATCAAAATTTTCTGTCACGCCTTGCTCATATGAAAAATCCCAACACACCGGGAGATTTCCTACAAACGACACGTGACATACCACTTAACCACATTTTCACATAAACATTTCTCGGAAAAGCGAAATTCCAAAATATTACACAAAACTCCAAAATATTACAAAAAGAGAGAGTAAACATGCAATCTAATATGTTAAATCATTCAAGAAATGGCAGATCTACTCATCAACTACAACTATTTCAATCCTCAAAGCATAAGACTTCTCCTCCCCAACATGTATCAAAATCCTCTAGCAAATCTTTAAGGATCCTTCTCTCTCAAGCTCTCTCCTAGAGCTGGCTGACCAAGATAAAACCACCCAAGACTTGATGAGAAGAGTAAAAAAAGGGTGGAAAATTTGTGTAGAGTTTTATAGAAGGGAAATGGCTATATTCCACCACCAAGTTTCTAAATACTACCGTGGTGGTACAAAGAAAAAGAGAACAGATGTTACAATCAATACTATTCATTAGAGAGTTTGGAAAGAAAAGAACAATTGCATCAGTAGGAGCTTGATCATAGGGTTCATGGACTTCTTATGGCAACTTCGCCAAATCAAAGCAAGATGGGAGTTGTTTATTTGCTATAGTAAATCACAGTGTTCTAAAAATCGCTAGGCGCTGGGCGGGCGGTGAGCAGGTGCCTAGCGCCCAGGGGCCTAGGCGGGTGCCTAGGCGGGCGCCTAGGCGACACCTAGGCGGTCTTAGGTTTTGTATTATTACTTTAATAATTTATAAAAGTTAAGCATAATACATTATCAATTACATCCAATTTAATGCCAGTATACATATGCAAAATTTAAAAACATGAAAAATTACCAATAGTGAACAAAATTTATTAAAACTCAAATGACTGAAGTTGGTCATGATGGGTACTTTATATAAATTTGAATGTGTACTCTTTTATTTTTCTTCAAATTGCATAAATAACCTCAGTTATATTTGATAAAATCTACATTAGTAAAATTGGTACCGACAGATCATTCGAGAATTCCATTAAGTAATCATCATTTGCTACATTTAGACATATACTGAATAAAAAATAATTAAATAGTTTATTATTAAAAAGTAGGAAATAAAATAAAATAAGAACACAATTAGCCATATTAAAAATTTTAAAAAAATTTAAAAAAAATAAAAATCGCCCAGACCGCCTAGAGTCCGCCTAGGCCGCCTAGACCCCGCCTAGGCCGCCCAGACCCGCCCAGACCCGCCTAGACCCGCCCAGCCCGCCCAGCCGCCCAGACAGCCCGCCCAGCCATTAATCTGGGCGGTTTTCCACCTTCTAGCGCCTAGGCGGCCGCCTAGACCGATTTTTAGAACATTGGTAAATCATGATATCCTTGTACTGCATCCTTAAGTTATGGTTTGGCTAGTTTCTTCTTATAAAAATTGGACACAAGCAAATAAAATTGAAAAACTGAGCTAAAGTGAAAGGAAAATAGAAGAGAAGTGAGTTCATTTTGGATTCAAATACAATCGTGGAAATAATGAAGATGCTAATGTATGTGACCAATACATAATTTAGAATTGAATTTATTACCAGCTGTTGATCTGCTATTGAGCATATTTCTTCGAAGGCTTGGAATGAATCAGCTCGGTGTACTTCATCCTTATCCATGTAACCAAGATGGCAATCAGTTGCAACAAACACCCACAGCGTGTTGCTGTCATCATTCCTGAAAGATTTCTCATTACAAAAACTATCAAATCACTGGAACAACAATATAAAATAGGAACGACTACAAACAAAAGATACACATATCACATACCAAAATACCTACATAACTAAAGTAGAGAAAAAAAACAAGATAAACAGATAATTGTGATTTTATCGCAGACACTTTGGGTACATACTGTAAATAAAAGTCAGATTGCAGAATCATTAAAGTTCTGTGCCATCTTCTCTGTGAGGTTGAACTTCAATACCCGGAGAATCAATAAAGACAGAGAACATACATATCTTATTCAAATATGCACAAAATGCAATAATTTAAAATTTTAATACTTTTATGAATGAAACGCTACAAGTTTTCAAAAAAAAATTAATTCATTACCAAGCATTACTGTTTAAATATTTGTTTCTCAGTGCTTTTAAACTATTAGAACACAACTTTCTGTTTTACAAATGAAAATAATCCCAATTTAATCTTTTTGGTGAAATTTGCTTAAGTCTGATAGTGCTTCACTGATTTTTCTACTTGTTCTGATTATTAAGGTAACATAAATTTTCCAAACAAACAGGGGCATGGAGAACTAAATAACATGTTTTGAATGGTGTAGTAACGAGTAGAGTTGAAATGTAGAAGATAGACGAAAAAAACATGTTCTAGTGCGCACCGCAGTTTCCACCATGTGTAATTTTTATACAGATGTGTTACTATGATAAAACATGCATGTCCATATCAAGTTAACATTGTTTGAACCACTAAGAATTTCTATCAAACATACCTTCAATTCACAAAACATCAAATGGATGGAAATTGTACTTGGTTATAGTGATGAAAAATGGGATAAATTCCACTTGGTTTTAAGATTACCTTACTTAGCCATGTTGCGAACCAAAGAGTTTCAAGAGAGCCAAAAGAGTAAAAGTTGATGGCCAACCAAATTTATGAATAAAAAAAGGTGAGAATGCAAGGCCAATTACAGAACCAAGGCACATCTTGCTGTAAACCAGTGCTAACGCCATACTTCTTTCTGATACATGTATCCACTTTGATAGAATAGTACTCATGGTCGGCATAAAAACACCCTAAATGATTATACAAATGATAAATAAATGCTCTTTCATTCATGACATAGTAACAAATTAGCATGACAATCTGACAGAACATCACCCCTGAAAAAGTATTTAGATAAGTAAAAGAACTAGGACTTGCAGACCATATGAATCATAAATAGAACCGATAGACCAACATACGGAAGATTAAATAGAGCAAATACACGGTTGAAAAAACTAACCTCACCAATCCCCATGAAAGCATGTACAAAGAGTATGAATGACAATCCAAGTGCAGCAGCAACATGTGTTAGGGTTGTGGCAATGGACCACCAAATCACCCTGAACCCCAAGACAAACTTTCCCCCAACTTTGTCTACCCATATACTACCAGCAATCTATAACAATATTTGGAAGGAACATTATAAGGATTTCATACTATGATTTATTTCAAACGAGCTCCATCTCACACAACATAGAAGTTTACCAAGTTTTCTCTAACTACCTAACGTCAAGACAATAATCAGATACATCAACAAGTTTAAATAATGTACCAACCCCAAAAAGACACTGCAAGTTTCCTTCACACTAATAATCTTTTCTGAATCCTAGTTTTTAACAACATAATTTTCCCACAGCCAGTCAGCAATGTATCGGAAACTAAATTTATTAGATTGCATTTCTCATCTTAACAAAATTGTACAAATTTACAGTAAGATGATCAAATTATATCATCTGAAACTGGAATTGAGCTAGAACCACTAAATGAGTGTGAAGAAGTTAGTAGTTCATTATGAATGAGTAAGTTTAGGCTAGGATCAAAATCTGGCAAAACATGATGAATTCTTCTATATTCAGCTTTATGAATATCACTAAAATTTCTTCTCTTTTCTTGAGATTCCAGAGTAATTGTTGTTGTTGACTACATCGATAAATTACCATCATGAGTTCAATACTATATTTTTTCTTTCAAATTAACAAACTTTCATATATCTACTGATACATTGACACAACTTCAACTAAAACTCAATCAAACTAAAGAATCTAACAATTAGGTAAACCTAGAAACCCAAATTCAGATAAAAATCAAGAGACTAATCCATGAAATTTAGAACTTTTTTAATAAATCGTCCAACGCCAATTGGATGTTTTTTTCTTCCAAATCTACAAAATCTCTCACATATCTATTGACACATTAACACAAATTCAACTAATACTCAATCACTAAATAATCTAACAACTAAGCTTAAAATTCAAAACTTTTATAAAACTGTCCAGCTCCAATTGGATTTTTTTCTTCTTCTAAATCTACAAAATCTCTTAATCTACTGACACATTAACACAAATTCAACTAATACTCAAACTAAAGAATCTAACAATTAAGCAAAACTAGAAACCCAAATACAGATAAATTTCATTACATTAATCCAAAAGATTCAAAATTGCACTGAGTATGCAGAGATAAGCAACGACGGTGACACTAATAACAACTTCTCCCCCAACATCCACCATTCCAACCCCATCTTCTAGGGTGTGAGCCTTGACTCAGACAACCATCTCTCATTCAAGAATAAGTTCTCCAATGAATCATTATTGCATCCCCATGGGATCCTCTGCTTGTCTGTGGTGGACTTGGGGTGCTTTTGGATTTGGGATCCAGAAAGATAATGTTTGAAACATGATCGAAACAAATGGGAAAATAAAAATAAAATAAAAATTGATAACCTTAATGGTTGTAAAAAGATAACTAAAAAAAATACCTAGTGATAAAACACACTCAAAATTAAAAAAAAAGATATTGAAACTGAGAGACAGGGAGAGTGATTTAGGGCCGAACAAGCAATTAAACTTCATTTAGCCTTAATTACAGTTTCCTTCCATTAACTATCAACTTATTTGACAGATTTCTTAGTAAAGATGAAAACTTTACAAGCAGTATTACATAAACACTGCATTTTAATCACTCTCGACTGAACTGAACTTGTAAACAATCTCAATAATGTAAATGTGAAGAAGTAAATAGTCACTAGAATAATGGCTTTAATGCTAGTCCTCATGCCTTCTTTCATGTAACTGCAAAACAAATGAGGACCGCAGTGAATCATTACTTGGATCCCCAAATCCACTCGAAATTGCAAAACAGAGAAGAAAAAACTGCAAAACACTAGAGCATATAAAAAATGTATTTGTTGAAAGTGTAGGGTAATGGAAGAGAGATTGAAAGCTAGGGATTTTTTAGGGTTTACAATGAACAAAAAAATGAACTTACTTGGCTTTCATTCGATCTAGGCGATTTGCAACAGAGGTGTATTTCTTCGTTTTGGGTTCATTAGTGCCAAAAACGTAGCTCGAGAGAGGGTAAGTGTTTAATGCAGGTGACACAACCATTTCTCCCGCCTCTCCCCTCCTCTCGTTAAAGTGTAGCCCTAAACTTTTCATTTTTGATCCCCGTCTTTCCCTCGCTCTCTCCCTAGATCTCTCTCACTCTCTCCCTGGATCTCTGTTTCTTGATATATATCTATCTCCCCTTGCCATCTTCCTTGATCTCTCTTTCCCTAGAACGCGAGAAGTATTGCTTTCTTTCCTTTTAAGTTAGAGAGAATACGAGGGAGTTCTAAAATTTTCAAGTGCAAAAACTTAGTTTTTTTTTTTTTTAATCTCCCGCTTTTGTTTGATAGCATTTTAAGAGTGTATTGTTATGAAAACTAGGACTTTTTATAGAACAAATGTGAAAAACACTATGACTAACTGCTATTAATAGGCAACTGTGGTGTAGTGTTAATTTCACTGATCATATAGTATTATTGGTCTATCATTGGAATGTTTGACAAATATTTCAGACTTAAGAATATTCACTTAGCAGGGGATGTTGCAATATTTTAAATGAATACAAGTTCATGCTTAAATGCTAAAGATCTAATCATTTGGATTAAATATTCAAGGTAAACTTTTAGTATACTTCCCAAAAAAATTTCTTTGTTTAATGTAAAACATGTGATCAAACATTTTGGTTATATATATTTAATTTCAGGGCTTCACACTATAGGTTTTATTGATAAACATTATGAAATAAAGTCGTTGATTGTATTTAGAGAATGACAATAGTTCATTCTAAATTATATCGACTTAAATTTTTTTGTCATTAAAGAAAAAGTTCAGAATCATCTTATTACAATAAAGGATGTACCACATAAGGTGCTCAACAAACATATTACTCGTTTATGGCGTGGTTAGTTCTTATGATGTTCCTTATCAGTGAGAATCTATATTACCATATTTAATTGTCGATGGTGATCACATAAGGTGTTCAACGAGCATATCACTCGTTTATAGCGTGGTTAGTTCTTATGATGTTCCTTATCAGTGAGAATCTATATTTCCATGTTTAATTTTCATTGGTGATCACCTTTAGTTTATTGATAATTCTGAAATAAAGATTTTCTAGTTTTTCAATTATGGTTGCGCATATGCAATTTGATGAAGTAGAATAAGGCGATTCAATTTTAAATCATAAGGTAAAAACAATTGAAAATGGACATGATCAGAGATCACATTACATGTCCCATCCATATTTTGACCAATGTCATTGATTGTATTGGTATTTGTGACCATGGACGGACCTACCAAGGGGCAAGGGGGGCATCTATCCCCCTCAACTTTCAAAATATTTTTATTATATATTACTCTTACAAAAAATTAATTATATAATGTATATACAATATTGTAATTGTTCATTTCACTATTTGAACATATCTTTGTTGTTATAGTGGTTGAAACTTATTAGGTTTAGTAAACGACTACAGTTCAATACTCTTTGAGCGCAAGATTTCTTTTTTTCTTTCAATGCAACTTTATTAGTTATTGATCCGTTAAATTTTTTTTAGTTTAATACAAACTTATTTTCGGTCCTCTTGGTGCGTATGATTTCTTTAAGGTTATTCACAATTACTACTTTTGTCATTGTGATCTGCCCCTATTTTATTGTTTTCAACACAATTTTATGCAATTGCAAATAGTAAAGAAATGAATTGCTTGTTCACAAGTGGTATAAAGTCTCCAATAAAAAAATTTAAAATTAATATCTAAAATAATAACTATAGAATTCAATGAAAATATATACTATTAGCAAACTCGTACAAAATTTGAGCCTTCTATAATCCATTTTTTTCTATGAATTTTATTAGGATTAATTATGTTTCCAATTTTCAGATTTTTTAGCTTTAACTAGATATTTATCTTAATTATTTTGTGATTTTAGTTATATATTTTAGTTATTACGCTCGTTTGCCCGTTGCTAATGTTATCGATATTGCGATCCTATTTTAGCTTAAAATTGGACTATACTAGATTCAATTTGGTGTATGCAATGTATTTTTTATAATTTAATTTTTTTATTAGTTACTAGCTCTAGTAGGAATTTTTTGTTGGCTCCACCCTTGATAACTACTATTATCAATAATTATTTCTCATTTCGCCCTTGGCTTTATTCTTGGGTCCGCCACTGTTTGTGACCATGGATGGTTCTAACCACGATAAATGTGATGAAGGCTGCTATGATTCTATATTGATATTTTCAATGAATCAGATTGTTTTGAAATGACACTCACAATTCTTGACAGTCAAATTTTGAGCTCATAAAAAATTACAATGTATAATTTATGGATGATCTATGTAGTCCAAGTTGGAGATTATGAAAATTTCTTTAAGGTGGATCTACATAGTTCATATTATTATAGATTGTAGACTATCAAACTATAGGTGAGTAGTGTTTGATTAGACTCGATTAGGTGTGATCATTCAAAAACAAGATTAGGGTCATAATTACGTTTGTAATTATATGTTTTATATCTTGACATGTATTACTAAATTGAATATGGAGATTACTTTTGTGGACATACAAAATTAAGTCCCACTATAATTCTACTATTGATGATGGGCTAATAATTGAATTAGAGTTCTATATATACGATTGAGGTCCCCACTCCAAACCTAATT
The DNA here is from genome assembly GCA_003290165.1 of Berberis thunbergii. NCBI lineage: Eukaryota > Viridiplantae > Streptophyta > Magnoliopsida > Ranunculales > Berberidaceae > Berberis > Berberis thunbergii. The sequence continues at coordinate 61,971 of QNQO01002692.1, read as the reverse complement.
CTCTATATCCCACTTTTCCCATTTGGTTTGAGAAACACATGAGAAAGGTTCTAGAAGTGGAAGAACTTTCCGTTGCTATTGCTAGTTCGTGAGGATTGTTGCGAAGATATTCTTTATCAATGGCAACTTTTGGTACGCATTAATTACCATTTTTCTTCCTTGATTATTGACATGAGGTTTTGGTTTAGGATTTGTTACATTCCTATATATGAGTGAAAAATAGAGAAATAAAAAATTGTGACATTTATAAAATTGACATTCAGTAGAATGTAAAAATAAAATAAAATGACAAATGTCCTTGACAAGAACATAGGAAAAACCTAACAAGTTATCTGGACACATAACATACAAAAAAGAGGACTCATCTACAATACTTCATACTGCTATGATAATCACGTTGTAGCAATGCTCACAGCAGGTATCACGAAATATATACATACATGAACTTTATGTACATATCGACATCATAGAGACCAAAACTGATAAATCCACGCTGAGATTATAGTTTGGCAAGTTGTTGAATATTGATGGAGTAAACTTCATTGGGGATAGTAGAAGAATAAGCCTTGGTTGCTATCAAAACATTCACAACTTCAGTTGGATGCAAAGCATCGAAAAACAACTGACTTTTCCTATCATTGCAATTTTTATCACACAATATTCCTGTTCCACCTAATGCTGATACCTTACAGCATGAGGCCGTTACATCCATAAAACCTGAAATCATTCAGTTTTCATTAGGGTCTATATATGTATGAAGTATTATAGAAAAGAATCGCCTACAAAATAAGCACGTGTGCTTGTCTATGTAAATTATGTACCTTGTGTAGCGGGTTTGTTAATGGTGTCCATGATAATTGAAAGGAACTAAGATAGACAAGATTGAAACCAAGATAGGGTTATCTTGAGGCTATCTACCGTGTTCTTCAGCTTAGTGTTGTAGAGAATAGCAGCTTGATTCATAAGGTTAACACAACCAGTAGTATTTGTTGTTGAACCTTTCTTCACGTAAGGTATACAACCTAGAGGATCCACTGATGTGAGGATGAACTTTCTTGCTCCCAAATTTTACAATCTTTGTATTATTGAACAAATTATTAGTACAACGTTTCCTTACATAAACAATCAATCAAAAGTTAGTAAGGGAAGGATACCTCGATAAGTTCACAGATATGGTCCCAATAAGTTGAGATGTAAAGGCTTCCAGAGTGGGTTTTGCACCATCGAGCTTAAAGGAATTGAGTATGTAATCATTACCCCCATGTCTGTTATGAACAAGTACGTAGAGAGTGCAAGGGAGAAGCAATCCTGGTTGCCACAATTCAGTTGTTTATATAAATCTGGCAATGTTACAGTCTCATAGTTTGCAATTTGCTGATTCTTGGTACATTCCTTTGGGAATGTAGCCGATTAGACTTTCAGGTTTAGAGATTTCTGAGCAGCGTTATTGGAGTTCCATTAGTGGGGCCAAGTAACGTCAGAGTTTTCTGGTTAGAGTTTTATTTATTTACTTTAGTTTGTTTCTATTTTCTAAACTATGTTTTGGTCGTTGCTGCTAAATGTTTATGTTGTTATTGAATTTCACGCCTTGAGTTTTGGGGAAACGGATATTCCTACCTGAAATTTAGGATTTTCATTTTCTTCAAAAAAATCGGGGCGTGACAGAATGGTATCAGAGCCGGACCTAGTCGAAAGTCTATCAACGATGATGTTGGGCCCTAAGGGGGTGGATTGTAATATCATGAGTGGGCGGGCTCTGAGGCTGACGGGCTACCTTGTGTGAGTGGGCTCTGAAGCTAGCAGCTCATGTGTGGGTGGACTCAGAGGCTGGCAGGCTACCAAGTGTGGGCGAGCTCCAGAGACTGGCAGGCTACCTCAGTGTTATAGTCCCACATCGCTTGGGTGAGGGAGGGTATGTGCTATATATGTACGAGTTTGGATCCACATGACACAACGTGTTTTAAAGCCGTGTAGGTAGTTAGGTTGGGCCTAGAGTAGACAATATTGTATCATGTGGATCGGGTCGTGAAACAGACTCCCTGAAAAGTAATTTCACAAACATGTAAGTAAGCAAACATATTTTGCAATTTAGACTAACTAAGAAAAAATGCATCAACAAAAACCCAAGTGTTTTATGTTTTAAATTAAGGAAATATGTTAATGCATCGATCAATAACAGCTAGGATTTAGTGTACTTCTTGAGAAAACAGTTTCATTAAATACACCAGAGCCACCAGATGCATAGTTGACGCCCTGAACAATCTTACTTCCCTTGGTATTGGGGTCTAGAAAAAGGTGGAATAGGATTAAGATTTAAGAGGCTAGTTAGACTATCAATAATGTTCTTCCCATTTGAAAACCTTGTGAGAGTTTCTGGAGTTTGTTGTAAATCTAGCCCAATAGGAATGTAGCCTAACTCTATGTTTTTTCCAGTATGGCAAATAAAAAAAACATCGACCTTTTATACCATGCCCTATTTTGTTCAACTTCCTCATCATCATATCTATTTTCTTGCTCTTCTTACCTGACCGCTTTTGGAAATTTATACTTCCCAAGTATGTACCTGATACGGGCCACCTTTTGTTCTACTTCTGAACCAGATAATTGTCTTGGAGGCCTTCCATGTTTAAAATTGTGTATCCTCCCTAAGTTTGTGATTTGTTGAAAGGAATCTTCAACAAGTTAAGTAGCATATCTTCTTATTGTGCTGAAGATTGATGGATTTAGTCTCCTCCCTCAAATAGGACAAGCAAAGTAACTATGTGTTGTACAACCTGATAAATTTCCATATGTAGGAAAGTCGTGAATCAACCATAATAGCATAACTTTCAATTAGACAACATGTTTGGTGTGTAAGTTAAAAACTGGCACTTCCCAACATTCCACAACTGCTTTAACTCGTCTATCAAGGGTTGCAGGAAAACATCAATGTCTTGCCCTGGAGCACTTCGCCCAGGTGTCAACAAAGACAACATGGAAAATTCCATTTCATGCACGTTGAAGGTGGAAGATTATAAGGAACTATGATCACTGCCCCAACAACTGGAACGCATGCTTTGAAATAACGAATGGGTAAATCCATCCGATGCTACCAAGCCTAACATACACTCTCTTCAGCAAACTGAGGCCATCTACGATTTACTATACTCCATGACGATGAATCAATTGGATGACGCATAATATCTGACGAAGATTCGCTCGACTATGCCAAGTCATTTCATGTGCTAATCCAAGGTACGGAATACAATCTTTGAGCCTCGGAATAAGAGGGAAATGTCTTTAACACAAGCATTGGTTCTTTCGTTGGCCTTTGTTTTTTATCATTGTTTTATAGATGCTTTGTATCTTGGTGATCCACATACGGGGACATTTCTCTCTATGTGCGTGTTCCCTTCCAAAATAAAATGCAATGATTATGCACGCATGATAGGACTTATGATTCATCCCCAACACTTTAATTAATTTCTTCATCTCAGGGTACTTTTCTGGCAACATGTTACCTTCTGGCAACAATTTTTGAACAACTTCAAGAGTTTAGTCATGTTGTTGCTTGACCAACCAAATTGCGACTTTAAGTTATGCAATTCGACAATGGCACATAACGTTGACACATTATTTGGACATGAAGGATAAAGTGGTTCCTTTGCTTTCTCGTTTAGAGACTTGTAACTACAATCCATAGGGATTTGGAAATCAATAGGAACCTCAGAAGTTCCTCCCTCATCCTTTGCTTGGGTCATGGTCTAGTGGCGAGGCCGATGTTGAGAAGAAGAAGGAGACGAGAATAAAAGAAAAAAGAGAATTCAATAGAAGAAGAAAAATAATTTAGGAAAAATTGTAGAAAAAGAAATAATAAAAGGGTTGATAGATTGGAGAAAATAATTTGATTGATTGATAATATGGTATTCATTTTTTACAATCATTCCCTCATTTAAATAAATAAAAAGCTAGTCATGTCTAAAAAAGAAATAGACCTAAAACTTATATTGTAATTGAAATACCTATTATGCTTAATTTAAATTCTTATGAAAATAAAAAATAAAAAATTTTAAACCTAGTATGGTCCTTCATCAGGCTCCCCTACTTTAAAACGACTCGTCCTCGAATAGCACACCAAGAAGATAATGCAATCACTTCCATCTGATGATTAGAGCCCGATAAAAACTGTTTCCAATGCTTCGTGCAATTTTCGGGTCGAATTTTCCTCACATTCATTTTTAATATTGGCATGACAATGTGAGGAAACACAATTTTCACTATGTAATGACTAAGAAAATCACAATTTCTCACATAGGAATGCATATGGATCTACATAAGTTGAAAAACTTGTACCTCCACTTCTTTAAAAAGAGGTCTTCATCACATAATTAATCTTGCATAAGCATTTCCATTTCTTCAGACACATATTCTTGATCTTATTGTCATTCAATAAAGGTGAAACATCCTTGATGTCAATTGTTCCTTTGGTGAGACCACAAGTAAATTCTACTGGATCATCTAAATAACCATTGAGAATTGGTGGAGAGGAGCAATGAACATGCAATTTTGATTCTTGAGTTGCCACATCCTCTATTTTAACGCATATTATTTTGCCGATTCAATCTCCAATGAGATCGATTCCAGTAGATGACTATGGGTAGTGGTGTAGGAGGTATACTGGTGGAAGGATTAATGACATTTACTGTGATTTGTGAATAAGGGAAAGAAATTGTTTACCTTGTGCCTTCAATGCCTAGGTGTCTTTGTCAACAACAGATTCTTTCACAAGAACGGTAATTCTCTCCATTAGTTTCTTGTTTTCCTTTTTCCAATACAGCTTGCAATATAGCTTTAGTAACATAGTTGTTAAGATTTGGTTAGTCTTTTCGTCTGGTTGGGAATAGGTAGTCATGATGACCGAAAGATTTTCTTTTGTTTGGAAAACAAAGAAAAGTGGTGCCTAAAAAACCTAGGGTGTAAATAGGAGGGAACAATATGGGATAAATTGGAGGATTGGGTTGAATGATTGAAGGTTTTTTTTTCAATAAAATTGGAGGCAGAAGAGGCTGTGGTAAAAACGAAGAACGCGGTGAAGATGATGAAACTCAACAAAGGTGATGAAGATGGAACAACTCCCAGTATTTAGTATAGAAACCAAATACAATGGCTCTGATTTTCAATTGGTGCGGTGAATATTGAAAAGAAGAAGGAGATGCTAAGATCTCGAAGGGGGAATTGAAAAAAGGGGAGAATTCAACAGAAGTAGGAGAATAATTTAGGGTGAATTGTATAAGAAGAAATAATAAAAAGGTTAATAGATTGGAGAAAATAATTTGATTCTTCGATAATATATTGAAAGGGGAGAATTCAATAAAAAGAAGAAGAATAATTTAGACTTCTTAATTGAAATCCTAATTAAAATAGAAAATTCTAAAAAATAAGAAAATTTTTAACGTACTATGTTCTTACATCATCTATCATGACTAGTTGATGGGTATTGTCATGTTCATAGTCTAAGATCGCATTCAATGGTGCAACCCCGCTGTTCATGCACATATCTAAAGGGTCATTCAATGCATTATTGTGAATTGCTTTAGGTACTGCTCGTAGTGAGAACTGAGAGTAGGTAGCTGAATCATGTTCTGCTTATTCAGGAGTTTTTGGTAAGCCATGGCAATTTCCTTTGTTTAGTATCCTCCCCACTCAAGTATTATGAGGATTGGACTATTGGCCTTAGGGAAACCTTAAGTCTCATGGCTCATTTTTCTTATTGTATGTTGGATCAATTGTAAATATAGATCACTTCGGTATCTTAGGCTTGTGCTAGTGATATCGCACGCCTAAGGGCTCCGAGTGACGCTACACATTACCTCACCTAAAAATTGGGTTGTTCAGAATGAGTCAGATTAGGTTGTCTGTCATTTTGGACCACAAAATAATAATAGTTTTCAAAATGAACCCCCAAACTCAATTACAATAAACCAAATTGATCTCAAAGTCAAAATAACCCTTTTTTTCTTTTAAAAATATTTAGCAAACCCTATCACTCATTTTGACTTTGATGTTAAAAGGAGTACTAATTTTATTCTGTATACCCAATAAAAATTGTTGGTGGTAAAATTGTTTAAATTTTATTTCCCCATTATTTAATAAATGGTGCATTTTTAACCAGATAATTTAAGTTATTAGTTAGGTTGCAAATTTCTTACATATATTTAAAATAATAAAATAAATTTATCAATTTAAATTCATCAATTCTTGAAATGTATATCCTTGTTTTAAATTACTTACCCATTTATTGCAATAATCTAAGGGTACAGACGTGGAATACGTCGTCTTCACTCTACTAAACTAGTCTACAACGGGTACTTTTGTGCGGCAGATGGGGACTTCTAACAGTAGAGAATATAGAATTTCAATCATGCCCTTGATGATACATTAAAATAGATTGATCATCACGATCGTACACGTAGTGATAAGATCCATCACGAAACTATAACGCCTAATCTATTGGGCCAACTCATGAAGTCCAGAAAGTATAAAGCCAACTGCAAAAGCCATACGAGGCCCGCCAATGAGGAAAAACAAACAGAGCCTGAATCCAAGCCTAAACAAATCAGAGCCCAGATCCAGGTCCAACGTGAGTTATCTCATAAAGAATAAGAATGTTGCACCAAAAAGAGCCGTTGAGGGAGTTACGCATCCCAGAACACATCTTCATAAAGGAGGAGACTGTTACAAGAAACATCTCATTCCCTTTACCATTATAAATATAAAGAGAACATTCAACAAATGTATACAACTTTAACTGAGTTATATCCAAATTTACTTATTTCTTCCAACAAATAAGTATTGGAGTACATTCGACCACCAAAAATGTGGTCATTAGCAATCTAACAATTGTTTTACATGTCAAACTCACAGAAGGACGATTTTTTGACGCATCACCCCTAAAATCTATTTAGTAGAAATAGGGCCACACATATTTTTGGTACACCTTTAGGACACAATTGTCAATTAACACCAAATAACCCGTGTGTTAATGTGGAACTTGGAAAAATAGTATGTATCGAATAATATAATGAAATGTTGGGAAGCCTGGGGAAGAACCAAATAATATGATCAAAATGAAGAAAAGAGAAAAAGTGGGAAGATTGTGCAGAGGAGTTGACATTCAACATTTATTTATATATTTATTTTATTTGTTAAAGATTCACAAATGCCCCGAGTCATTTGGGCTTTCCAGTGGTGTTGAAAGGCATGACAATTTTTTATTGGTTGGTGTACGTGGATAAAACCGTTTTGGTGGTAAATGCCAGGACTTTAACTTTTATTTCACCGTCATTTTAATAAGTGCGATTTTTCTTATTTTATTTAATTTAGTTAGATGTTTTTTATTTATATTTACATGAGTGAAATAAAATTCATCAATTTGAGCCCCTCAGCTCCTGATGAAATTCCTAACTCCCACCACTGCTTGTCGCTACTAGAGGGACATGGAAATTGGAATAATACTTTTTCGTAAAAATTAGAAGGGTAAATTTTTCGAAGATCTTATGCAATAAAATATGGTATAAAATTATAATCAAAATGAAAAAAAAATGACTTTGCCATGGTATAATTATGGGAACCAATGCAACACGCTGGTTATGCACACATAAGGAAGCTACAAAAATACCGGTACCAATACAATTAAAAATAAATAAATAAAAAACTCTCAATAATACAAAGTTCAGGGTGATTGCAACATAAACTGATTTTAGTCATACGGATATGAAAAAAAAACTACACTTATGATATCCTCACTGAGTATCACGAAGTATGTACACTGCATAATGGATCTGGCGCAAATTGAGATAGAAATCCAGGTTAAGATTATAGCTTGGCGAGTTGTTGAACATTGATGGGGTGAGCTTCGCTAGCAACAATGGAAGAATAACCCTTTTGTGCGATTCAAAAGATTAACAGCTTTCAGTTGGATGCAACGAGTCAAAAACACATGAGACTTCCTATATGGACAGACAGTGCTAAGTTGATTGCAGAGTACTCCATTTCCCCCATTCACCAATGATGAAACTTACAGCATGGGGTGTTTATTTCCTTGAAACCTGAAATCATTGACATCATGTTTAAAATGTGATGATGAAATAATGTATTTCACAAATTAAATACTTATTGGTTAGATAGAACTACACAATTGAGGCGTATATGAGGATGGTAAAAAATGATGTACTAGTGCAGGGGGATTCCTGATGATATTCGTGATAATTTGATAGGAACTAATGTAGACAAGATTGGAACCACGCAAATGCGCTTGAGACTATCTAACAATTTTTTCAGCTTGGAGTTGTAGAGAACAGCAGCTTATTCAGTTCGTAAGGCATATTCCCCATGATTGCTGATTTGCACATAAGGTATACACCAAGAGGGTATACAGATGTCAAGATGAATTCTTGCTCCAAACTGTACAATCTCTGTATTACCGAACAAATTAGGATACTATATCATATTATATGCAATAAATCATAAGCTAAACCTGCCACAGCATACATATGATGGTTTAGGATTGGTAAAAATGCTACTTGCCTTAAAAAACATTAAAAAGTAAAAGCTGAAAGGGAATTTACCTGGATATGTTCAACAGATAAAGTCCGTATAAGTTGATTGGTGAATACTTTAAGTTTGGGTTTTATGCCTGTCGGTATAAAGTAATTAAACATGTAATCATTGCCACCAACGCCGATTGTGAACAGGTACTTGGAGAGTGGCATTAGTGATGCAATCCTGGTTGGTGCAGTTCAGGTTGTTTATATAAATCTGGCAATGTCACTGTCTCAAAGTAGGTAATTTGTTGATTCAAGTTTATCACACTGCCCTGGGAAATTCAATTTCGCAAAATTCAGACCTCTGATTTGGCTAAAAGGCATGCAATTGCATCATTCAAATATAGGATGGAGATGATCCCCATTTGAAAATTACAAAGACATAATTAGGCCAAGATATGAAGTATAGTACCGTAAGAGCACCAGTTTCGTTTAGTATTCCAGGAGCCACCAGATGCAAAGTCAACACCTGAATTAATTCTATTTCCCTTTGTATCAGGGTCTAGAAAAGGTGGAAGAGGATTAAGATTTAGGAGATCAGTTAACCCGTCGATAACATTCTTCCCATTTGAAAACCTTCCAAGCGTTCCAGGAGGTAAATCTATCCCATAAGGGAAGTAATCAGCTCTTGTTTTAGCTGCCTTCAGGAAATGGTTGTTTCCATTGTCAAACAAGTGAACTCCCAAACACAAACATTCCAGGCACCTGAGGTCATCAGCAGCTCTTCCTCTACCAATCAATAGACAGAAGAACAGTAACAAGAATGGCAGGTGAAAGCTTGAATTACATTTTGTAGTCATTGAGTTTATTTTAGTTTTAATGTGAAAGATCACTTTTTTTTCTCTAATGTGTGAATATATAGAGAAGATAACAATTATGAAATTATGTGATCATAGGTTATTGTTAGCAAAATACAGTGGATAATAAATAGCCAAATTTACAGAGCGGATGGTTAGTAGGTTGTAAGCTGAAAACAAGGTGAGAAACTATACTTATCCTATTATAGTCTTTAGGTTTCAACGGTGTCAACTGTGAATCAAAGCTTTAGTGGACCAAAGAATGTTTCAGCTTGAAATGTGAAATGCTGAGAGGAACCCCGCATTCTCTTGTGCATGAAGACCCCTAGAATACACGATGCTTGTACGTACATTGTGTTGTGATGTGAACAAACATTGTGTTGTGATGCAAACAACGGTCGTGTACGTATATTGAAGTCTAACTTACAGGTGCGGATGCTATAACCCCTAGCTAATCCTGCAACAAACAGGACAGAGTAGCATAATTATAACATCCCTTAGCATTAGCACAGGCTTATTCCTCCTAGCCCAACAGCCCTCTAAACATGACAACAACTCATCTCCATTGCGTAATTGGCATTTATCTGATTCACATTTTGGATGTGAATTGCCAAGTCCAATTGCAATTCAGATGCCTGTACAATCTCTAGTGGTTAATTGTCAACAAATAGAATTGGTTAAATTGCATAAAAATAAGGGAGTTGTTATCTGTAACCGGTCGTTTGGCTCAGTTGCACCAACTTTAGTTTACATATTTAATTTATAAAAGTTACTTAGTGTACTTAACCACTATTTCCTAACTCTAAAACAACAATACTTAGGAGTAAGAGAAACGACTCCTAGCCTCCTCGCCAAAGGTGTGATGGCTCAGTGGTTGAGCAGTGCCGGATGGTATCACTAGGTCACGGGGTCGATTCCAACCGGCACCATCTGGGGTGGGAGGGGTTAAGGGAGGAAAAAAAAAGACTCCTAGCCTCCTCCCCATCTTTTATGTTCATCGGCTTGGTAGTTATTCTTTCAAGGAACTAAACAATGGATTCACAACTCCAATTATTGAAATAAAAAATGTCATTGAAATAATTTTTTTTTTTAAAATAGATGTATTTCTAAATTCCAAGAGCATTGCAATAGTTGTGAATAAAAAATCTCCAAATCTAGCACATATTCCATGTATTATGAAAATCGTTGTCATAAAAAAAGGTAAGTTAGTGTTACGCATTTAAGTTGGTGCAACAAAATGAAACATCCCAAAAGGCCGGTGCAACAAAGAGTTGATGCAATCGAGCTAAAAAGTTGAGTACATGTAGTAACTCAGCAAAAACAAACCTTGCTTCATTATGGTGTTTCCTCGATGCACTCCCTGATTCTCTTAAAATTTCTCATTCTCATAAGTCACCTCGCTTAATATTGAAGTCTAAAAAAAACACCAACTCTCTAGTTATGCTTTTAAGCAATATTTATAAAATTAAAAAAAATTGAAAATTATTTTCTTTATTGTATTATAGTAAATACAAATATTACTAAAACCCTAAATAAGTTTGATTGTTGTAAGTCGCAAAAGAATCTATAATGTATTTGAGTTTTGGTTTGACTAGGTAAGATGTATTTTGAGGGGTATTTTTGAGCAATGGATAATTTTGACAGGTGAGTTTATTAAAGGTGTATTTTGAGAATTACAACAAATACTCCTTATTTTGGACCCGATATTTAAAGCCTTTAATCATTCTCTTGAGATTTTGTGGGCGGTGACAAGGTTTCACCTTTAATCATTCACATACGACACAACCCATAAAATCACTTGGGCATAAAATGGGTCAAATATGAGGTTTAAGTTTGCCCGAGTAGAAATCGAGTTTCTTTCAAAGTACAATTCCAGAAAGAAAGAAAGAAAAAATAAAAAAAACAACAACAACAACATCTTGTAATTTTCTGTACCTTAAAACGCACATGATTACTAACGTACAAACCTTGTGTTGCGGATCAAAAAATGCATGTTTGAAGACACCTCATGGCATATGGTGTTTATTTCATTGTGACTGGAAACCACTAACATTCGAGTAGATTCAAATTTCACAACTTTCTAACCTCAAAAATAATCAATTTGTAATTGTCATGGATATGAATTTACCAAATTTTACTGTTACAAATTAAGTTCTCATTTGTGAGCAAAAAAAATATATATATATCCTTCAAAAATATTATATCAGTAGTGCTACTGTGCCAGTTTTATAGCTAGCCTCTACAACAGGTAGAGTGACAAGTTTAAGGCCAAATTGTGCTCTTTCATTCATTCATCAGCAATATAAATATTGTAGTCAAGGATGCACTGACTCTCTGAAATACCACCGTATCACGTGTCAAATACGTGTCGGACACGGATACGCGTTCGACACGTGCTCGACATGTATTGGACACGTGGTCAACGGTCAAAATTCGTTGACTGGCTCGGACACGACACGAACACGGTCCAGACACGGTCTAGACTTGGTCCAGACTCGGTCCAGATGGTCCGGACACGGTTCGGACACGTGTGTATATATAAACTCATTTCCTCTTTTGCAACAAAACCCTAAAAAATCGATCGACAGAGAAAGAGGTCTTCGACAGAGAGACGTTCGACGCGATTCGGCATGGAGATCGTTCGACAGAGTGGGAAATCGATAGCAAATTTCGATCCATCAACAGAGAGAGGGAGATCGTTCGACAGAGAGACAGAGATCGCTCGACAGAGATAGGGAGATCGTTCAATGCGATTAGACAGAGAGAGAGGGAGGGAGAGACTGATTTCTGCGATGTCGTCCCACTTAAATCAGAAATCATAAAAAGGCTCCCACCTAAATCAGTCTCTCCCTTTGATCTGTTTGAGGGGAAGAGAAGGGAAGGAGAAAAGGAGGGAAGATGGAGAAGGAGGAAGGATCGATCTACCTGCTGCTGATCTCTGTAAGTAATTTTAGTTTTGCACTTTTGCTTCTTCCATCCTCCTTCTTCTCTGTTCTGTTTTGCTTTGCTTTTTCCTTCTTCTCTTTCTCTATTTTGCTTTGCTTCTTCCTTCTTCTCTATCTCTATTTTGCTTTGCTTCTTCATTCTCTATTTTGCTTCTTCTTCCTTTTTTTTTTTTGTGATTTCTGCTCTGTGCGTTTTTTTTTTTTTTTTTTTTTTTTCTGTTTCATTCTGTCAATATCTTGTGATGCCCATATGTTCACAAAAATTTACTAATCTATAAACATTAGGATACCCCATTTCAAAATTCAAAAGTTCCATGACAAGAGGAATTAGAAAATGCTAGCCCAGGGCTATAGCAATGTTATCTTCTCCTTGTATTTGTTGCAATGAGCATGATGCATGGCGAAGTGATGCCAGTCTCATTCATGTTATGAAATTTCTGTGATGTCTGGCCATTGGTGAATGATTGTGTAGATTAATGTTTTTTTTACTTGTAGAGCTCTAGTTAATCCGCTAGTTAATGAAGAAGAAGAGATGTAGCCGCCTTGGTGGTGAGTTTTTGAAATTATCAATTTACATTTTACATCATCCAGTTAATAAAATTATATTGATTATGACTTGAGCTTCACTTTATGATGCATTTGTAATTTTGAATGAATGAATTTGAATGTTTTATTGATATGTTTGGATTGTTTAATAGTATTATTTATGGTTTTATGTTCATATGAGTTACAAAAAAAATTATTAAAAAATTAAGTTTGACCGTGTCGCCGAGTCCTATTTTTTTGAAAATCATCGAGTCGTCGTGTCATATCCGAGTCCGAGTCCGAGTCCGTGCATCCTTGACTGTAGTCAAAATACAATAGGAAACCACCATACACTAGGAAACCTCCCAAACCAAGGAAACAAATCACTAGCCATCGGAAAGTTTCCTAACCCCATAAAACTTCTAACCCCATAAAACTTGCAACACAATATGCTAAAATATATTTCCTAACAATAGGATGTATTTCCTAATACTGAAAGATATTTTCCTAACAATAGGATGTATTTCCTAATACCCCCATCAAGTTGGAGCATGAGGGTTAATAATGCCCAACTTGCCAAGGAGATAATCGAACTGCGATTTGCCCAAGGCCTTTATGAAAATGTCTGCCAACTGATCAGTCGTCGGCACATATGAAGGAACAATAAGACCATCCTGAATAGCATCACAAACGAAGTGACAATCAACTTCAATATGCTTCGTACGTTCATGGAAGACGGGGTTCTGCGCAATGTATATGGCAGACTGACTATCACAAAAGAGGGGAACGGCCTTGGGATGAAGTACCCCTAAACTCAATAATAAACATTTCAACCATTTCAACTCACACGTTATGGCGGCCATAGAGCGATATTCCACCTCAGTCGAAGAACGAGAAACCGTATGTTGCTTCTTAGTTTTCCAAGCAATCGGAGAACGGCCCAAAAACACCAACCACCCAGTCAGGGACCTCCGAGTTATAGGGCAAGCGGCCCAATCAGAATCACACCAACCTTGCAAAGTCAAGTCACTATCCGAGCGCAGGAGAATACCGTAACCCGCAGTACCTTTCAAATAGCGGACAACGCGCAATGCAGCATCCCAATGCTCCTGTCACGATTGCTGCATAAACTGAGGTAGCACATGAACCGAGTACATCAAATCAGGACGTGTGACCGCCAAATAGACCAAACGCCCCACCAGACGCCTATAAGACTCAGGATCCGAGAGAAGAGAACCCGTGGCACTCGCCAGTTGATGGTTTTGTTCGATCGGAGACATAGCAGGCTTCGAATCCAAGAGACCCACCTCTGAAATAATATCAAGTGCATATTTACGTTGACAAAGAAACAACCCTGCAAAACTGCGGGCAACCTCAATACCAAGGAAGTATTTAAGGACCCCGAGGTCCTTCATATGAAAACAGGAGCCAAGGTAGCTTTTAAACAGAGCCAAGGTAGCTTTTAAACAGAGCCAAAGTAGCAGAATCATTCCCAGAGAGTATTAAATCATCAACATACAATAGCACATTAATTTGAATCGGCCCCTTCTTATAAGTAAAAAGGGAATAATCAGAATAGGACTGTAAAAAACCATACCCTTTTAAAGCTGACACGAGCTTAGCAAACCAACATCGAGGAGCCCATTTCAATCCATATAGAGATTTACGCAACCGACACACTAAACCAGGTTCATCAGAGGTAAAGCCAGGAGGGAGTTTCATATAGACCTCCTCATCTAGATCCCCGTGCAGAAAAGCATTGTGTACATCCATCTGATGCAACTCCCAATTTTTAGAAGTCGCAATTGCAAGGAATGTGCGAACAATCGTCATCTTTGCCACTGGAGCGAATGTATCGTCATAATCTATCCCTTCGGTCTGATGATTATCGAAAACAACCAAACGAGCCTTCAATCTCTCAATACTAGCATCAGATTTGTACTTTATCTTATACAACCATTGACTACCAAGAGCCTTCTTCCTTGAAGGTAACTTTTCCATAGTCCACATCCCATTGTCTTCCAAGGTCCGCATCTCCGCTTGCATAGCGGCGCGCCACCCTGCATCTTTTACAGCCTCCTTAAAAGACTGTGGCTCTCTTCCAGCTGTAATAGCTGCAATAAAATTTCGGTGTTTCACAGAAAAATTGTCACAACTAACATAATGTGCTATAGGATAAGGTGTACCTGAGGGAGGTGAAGATGTAGAAGCAGGTGAAGCGGAGGATGAACTATTTTTCTTCATCGTAGTGTGTGTAACAAAGTCACGTAGCTTAACCGAAGAATACTTTTCTCGAAAGCCACGACCTAAATGCTCACTTGGCGGAGCATCTCCCGACATTGCCCCCCCTGAATCATCCGTAGGAGAAGGCGTAGGCAACACCTGTGGCTGCGGTGCAGGGAGCACGGGCTGCAACTGCGTGGCGGTGGGCTGTGGTATGGCTCGCGGCTGCTGGGCTGGAGCAGGCCTGGGTGTGGACGGTGTGGCGGCCTGTGGCGGCGACTGCAGCTGTGTGGTGGCCTGCGGCTGCTGGTTTGGAGCACCCCTGGGCGTGGGAGGGCGTACTTGCTGCACCTCAGCATTTTCTAAAAAATCCGGAAAATCCACAGCCACCCCTTCATGCAGATCACCATGAATGTCATTGCGAGCAGGAAAATTAGGAGCCTCAACATCAAGATATGGGAACACATTCTCATAAAACTTGACATCCCTTGACACAAAAAAATCTTGCTTGTCCAAATCAAACAAATACCAACCCTTCTTGCCAAACGGATATCCCACAAAGACGCATTTACGACTCCTACTGGCAAACTTATCACCCTTTGCCTTCTGATTATGAGCGAAGCACAGAGAACCAAAAACACGCAATTCACCAAAGGAAGGCGGACTACCAAACAAGACTTCATATGGAGTTTATTGCCAAGAATACTAGAAGGTGTCCGATTGATTATATGAGCAGCGATAAGGGCACATTCCCCCAAAAATAAAGCGGTAGACCACCCTGAAATCGTAGGGCACGAGCAACATTCAAAATGTGTTTATGTTTTCTTTCTGCCAGGCCATTTTGTTGAGGAGTCCCCACACAAGAAGTTTGAAACAGAATGCCATTGACCAAAAAATAATCCTTTAGGCAATTAAATTCAGTACCATTATCACTACGAACAATCTTCAATTTCTGAGAAAATTGTCTATCAATCATAGCTATAAAGGACAGAAACATTTTATAAACTTCCGTTTTATCAACTAACAGATAGATCCACACAGCGCGGGAGAAGTCATCCACTAGTGTTAAAAAATAGCGAGCCCCACAAGACGATGATGTATCATATGCCCCCCCCCCCCCCCCCCCCCCCCCCATAAATCACAATGGACTAACTCGAAAATGTGAGTAGAGTGATTGTCACTTAACGAAAAACTATCCCTAGAATGTTTAGCACGATGACAAACTTCACATGCTTTATTCAAGTTACCACTAGAATTGCTAAAAAAAAGGAAGCAATTTCACCACTTTCTCAGAAGGATGCCCCAATCTGCGATGTCATAGCTCCAAAGAAGTTGAAGGAGCAACTGAAACTGCTTTCACCTTTGTCTCCTCCCGTAAGTAGTATAGTCCATCCCTTCTGTCACCCGTTCCAATCACCTCCCTCGTGTGTCGGTCCTGGATAGCACACAAGTCGGAGTTAGTTATGAATTCACAATTTATATCATCCTATTGTTAGAAAAATATCTTCCAATATTAGGAAATACATCCTATTGTTAGGAAAATATATTTTCGCATATTGTGTTGCAAGTTTTATGGGGTTAGGAAACTTTCCGATGGCTAGTGATTTGTTTCCTTGGTTTGGGAGGTTTCCTAGTGTATGGTGGTTTCCTATTGTATTTTGACTACATTATTTATATTGCTGATGAATGAATAAAAGAGCACAATTTGGCCTTAAACTTGTCATGGTATCAGAGCTACTTTCTTTGGTGACCTAAGACTGGGATTCAAGCTCTTCCCCGCCTCTGACGACTATGCAAGAGGCCGGGGAGGGATGACAGCAGGAGAAACACCCTCGACAGCAAAATAAAGTGTATCTACAACAACTTCATGCATATCAGCAACACGCCGCCAACCTGCAATCCAATTAAGGAAGAAGGGCCAACAATACCAAACAAAATCTATGTTGTCTCGAATTGAGCAATACAACTCGAATTGAGCAATACCAAAATCCGTGTTGTCTCGACTTGAGCAATACCACTCGACTTGAGCAATACCAGGACTCGTCCAGACTCGACGATAATGATTTCATCATCACATAGGTCTTCAAAGTTTCCTCAAAGCTGCACATTTCGTCTGCATCTACATGTCCAGCTTGCGGGGGGGGGGGGGTGTTAGAGAATAGAAGTATACCTATGTTACAACATAGGAAAGTGTCACAGAATAGAAGTCTACCTATGTTACAGAATAGAAAAGTGTTACAGAATGGGTTAGGAAGACTTTCCTATTGTATTTTGGTTTCCTAAGTTTGGTTAGATTTCCTATTGTATTTTGGTTTTCTAAGTTTGCTAGGTTTCCTATTTCTATTAGGTTATGTCAAAGTTAGCTCTATATAAACTTGTATTCTATTCAATGAATGGAGAACAATATTTTCAATACAATTCTTTACATAGAGCCTTCAATTTGTAAGTTATTGCTACAACCTGATTATATTTCAGTACCATCAATCTAGCTGGTCAATTTATGTGATCAACCGATTTACTCCAGCAAAATAATTGTTAACAAGAACAGAGCAAACAAATCAATTAATTACAAGAAAACTATATATACATGAAGGGAAGAAATGGTATAAACTAGAGTTATTCTCATTCTGCTGTTTAACAATGAGAAATCCCATCGACAATTTCAAGATAAACACTCTAGGTATAATGCAAAGAGATGCAATGGGCAGACAAAGGATTATATTTAGACATCTCGACAATGTTATACAAATTTTAATTTGGTCTTGTCCAATCTTTCAGCTAAGCTACCTGTTGAAATCTCATTGCTTATTTCCGGATAATTATTTCCCTCTTAAGTCCAGGTTTACACCTCAATTTGTATTTGCAGATCATTCAAAATGAATTGATCAATTGTTTCTCATAATAAATGTGTGTACAAACCATGTAAGTGTATCAGCAAGATAAACAAATGTACTACGCATCCAGATGCACAATGCATCCAGGTAATTTTAGGTTTTAAGATTAGTAACTCTTGTGAACTTTGTTGGTGACTTAAGTGGGTAGTAGCTTTTGTATGTCATATTAGTAACTATTTAAACGGTAATTTTGGTCACAAGATTGTAACTTTGTATATATCCGAGTAGTGAGTTTGGCGGTAACTTTATGTGGATGTATCATACATCCACAATTGTGCATGTACCGAAGCATTGCTCTATATACACACCTAAGAGTTTCGGATGCAAGGTAAATTTTGTGAATTTGGTTGATAACTTGACTGAGTGATAACTCCTTTTTTTTTTTTTTTCTTTAGTGAGCAATCCCCAAACCTTAAAATGACAAGCATAACTGATTACATTCTGCCATTTTTATCATCATATACTTTTCTTTTCTTTTCTTTAGATCCTCCACAAATGAGTTTGGAATAATTTCAATAAACACATTCTTCAGATAGATTCCCGCTACAGCCTTGTTGGTTTCTCTGAAGATGTTGTAGTCTTCAAGTTGTTGAAGTTATCTCTTGATTCTGTATATAACATGCCTCAGATCCCGTGGTGGTTGATGGTCCTTTGTGAGCTAAGCATACACCATTTTGGAATCTGTACTTATCTCCAGTCTATTATCTCCATGTCATTTAGCTAATTTCAGACCGGCCTCTACTCTTTGCGGTTCATGTTTAGCTAAATGTCCTTGTGTATCCCATGCGCAAGTTGAAATTGCATCTCCTTCTTGGTAACGAATGATTGCTCCATACCCTCCTCTAACTCTCTGAAATGAGCCATCAGAGTTGAGCTTGTGCCATCCTAGTGTTGGTTTTCCTAAGCACACCTTATTGGATTTGGCAATTGGAACTCCATTTGCATACTCCATCTACTAAATAACTCTCTATTGTTGGAGTTATCTTCTACTTTGCATTCCAAGTTAATGAACTTCTGTTTTGTTTTGTATTTATGTTACTAGTGTTTGTATAAGTTTATCAATCTAAACTAAATAAACAAATCAAAATATAATAAACCAACTGGTTGTATCGACAAATTGTATGATTCCTAAATCTAACATATATTCTTCCAAAGGTTCACATATATTTCATATAACATCGAACTCATCACCGTAACATCTGTATTCAGCTTATAGCTTGACTAATTGTTGAACGTTAAAAGGGTAAACTTCTGTAGAGACATTAGAAGAATAAGCCCTGTTGGCTATCAAAACATTCATTGCTTCAGTTGGATGCAACCCATCGAAAAACACATGTTCCCTCCTATCTTTGCATACAACCCCCTCTCTTTTGCACAATACCCCATTTGAAGACACTTCACAGCATGCATTGCCCGTATCACTGAAACCTGATTATCATAGCAATCAAACAATTAGGACTAATTATCACAGTATATATATAGAGGATAAATTATAGTTAAAGTGGAGTTAGGGGGATGGGTTAATGGGTTACCTTGTGAAATGGGATTAGTGATGGTATCCATCATGATTTGATACGAGTTGACATACACAATATTTGAACCAGGCATTTCTGGTTTTAAATCATCTACCAAAGACTTCATTTGAGAGTTGAAGAGAAGAGCAGCTTGGTTTAATAAATCTATGCACCCCATGGCTGCAGGGATAGTCCTCTTAACAAGAGGGATGCACCCCAATGGGTACACTGATACCAACATGAATTTCCTAGCTCCCAAACAGTACAATTTCTGCAATATTGAACAAAAATCAATCTCAATTTACATGCATGTTCAAACAATAACCTCAGTGAAATAAAATAAATAATGAAAAGATAAAATGAAGTTGTAGGGGTTGGGGTTGGGATGGTACCTTGATTTGATTAGACATAGTGAGAGTAAGGTTACGAGTGAAGTCTTGAATAGGAGGTTTATTGGCTTTGTTGGGTAGAAAGTAATTCAAAATATAATCGTTGCCACCACTTCCAACGACGAACAAGTAATTGGAGAGTGTACGTGATAGTGAGCTTATGTTGTTGCACCTCAGTTGAACCCTTAAAGCTGGCAGCGTAACCTCCTCGAAGTTTTTGATTTGCTGTGTTAATGGTATCACACGCCCGCCCTGTTGTTTAACAATATACGTTAGGGTCTTTTTTTATCTTACAAATCTAAATTGGCTATGGATTATAGTATGCAAAACAAGGTTTGATTCCTTTCTGTAAAGTAACAACAGATGAGTGATGAACAAGATGGCCACGCTAGAGAAACCGCTGTACATTAACTTTTGAGACTAGAAGGTTGCTCACGTTTTTCATGGCCTCGACCGCTTGATACATGAAAAATTTTCCTTTTCTATTTTTATATCTGATCATGTGGGGTGCAAAGTACAAACTCCTTACTCATAAGAAAGCATTAATCTTTATGCACATATTAATCTTATGTCATTAATTTTGCTAAATGAATTGTTAATAGAATTAATCACAAACATGAAAACTAACTACAAATTTGTAGATGAAAAAGCATGACTTACCGAAACAGAACCAGTTTCATCAAGTATTCCAGACCCACCAGAGGCATAGTTAACACCGCGAACAATCTTTGTTCCCTTTGTAAAGGGGTCTGCAAAAGGTGGAATGAAATGAGGAAGCTTAAGCAACTCAGTTAGACCATCTATGACATTCTTGCCATTACAAAACCTTCCTGAAGGTCCCCAAGGGAAATCTATTCCATATGGCAAGTAGTCAACTCGAGCAGTAGAATTCTCTACAAAATTGTTGTTTCCATTGTCAACTAAGGAACTCCCAAACACAAACATTCCATGGGTCTCTGCTATTTCTTTCACAAGTCCTCTTTTGGAAGAAGGAAAACAGTTACAACTATGAAGTGTAGAGAATGAGAAGAAGAGGAAGGATAGACGGAGAGTGCTTGAAATGGATTTCTTTGCCATTTCAGTTTGGTTTCTTTGGGACAATTTGTGGTGGCTCTTTCTGATTTTGTAGCTTGTTTATATAGGTCAGCTTCAAGCCCTTTTAATTACCTATTGTAGCTAGGTGTTGAATGCCAAGTTTGTCTAGGTTGTTTGACCAAAGCTGACCAATTTAACTAAATCAAAATTTGACCACAATAATATTGGTTGGAATTTGAGTTTTACTGCATTTGTTTTGAAACTAATGAAAACTAGCATTTATTATCCATTCAATTAATCAAGTCATTGTCAATGTGATAAAAAAAACTTGTATCAGTTTCAAAAATTATGACATTAAACTAGGAAAAGAGTAAAATCAGTATCCATCGAAGTGTTTAGGCTATGTTACTTGTTATTAACATCATTAGAGAAGTTGAAGTGGTCTTGTTGAAAGCTAGAGCTGCCGGTGGGTATAGAACCCAAGACAACGTGGGGGTTAAACCTCACAACTACAATTTTAATCATGCAACCGGGCTACCATCAACAAAAGCTACATTGTTGATGACAGAGAAAGAACAACTTGCTGCATATTTAAGATGGAAGGATTTCCAGGCTATAAGAGCTTTAAAGGCTTGATGGGGGAGCTGCAGATGGTAGTTGAGTTTACAGCAATAATAATAACTAGCTTCCAGTGTTCTCTTCCATGGTTATTAACCCTACTGAAAATACAAGTCATACGTCCTTCGCATAGTTCTATTGGTTGGCACTTGGTGGTTCACAGTATCTACTAGAAGGTGCAATGTTGAAGAAGAGGCCATTTTTAATGCCTTCCATGATGAACCTAAAAACCCATATGTACAAAGACAAATAAATGCCCGGAATTTTTTTGCTGATATCAAGTCCAAGTTTGAGTAAGTGATATACATATGCACATCCAAAATCTAAAGATGTTTGAATTAAATATGTGATACTAGACAGCCCTTTCCCTTCTCACACGTTTATACTTTTTATTCAAGTTTTGAACTTATTATTTAGTAACAAATAATTTCAAGCGACCCCGAACCAATATTAATTCTCTTGCCATGGTAAGACTCCACATCCCTAACTTGTTAATTTTCAGTATACGACCTTGAGCCCTTCTAGGGAGCGAGGGAAGGAGCAAGGGTAAGGGGCGAGGGATGGGTGTAACCACCCATCTCCCTCAAAATAAGCGACGCCATGCATCTCGATTCAATTTCGCTTATCTCGAGGGGATGGATCCATCCATTCCTCGCTCCCTAGAATTTTTGATACGACCTTACACCAAACAATACACTAGCTCTGTCACCACCACCATGACAACACATATAACTTGTTATATATTTCAAAATATCTATATTATCAATTCAAATCAATATTTTACTATTCATTGCTAACTGGAACAAACAAAAAGATGAAAATAAAATAGGGTTAGGATTGAGATAGAATAACTTGAAATGTTAAATATTCTCCATCGTAGAATAGGAAATAACAATGGAAAGTAAAGGAAAATAAAGATAGTGTCACGCCTCAACTTTTTTCTCACCTATCTAATTCATCCAAAAACTAAAGCAAATTATTAAATGCAGTCATTGCCATTTTAGAGTAGACATCCATGTAGAAAAGTCTGGGCCAAGTCCCAACTTTCTCATTATTTTCTTCAATCTAATTCATCCAAAAACTAAAGCAAATTATTAAATGCAGTCATTGCCATTTTAGAGTAGACATCCATGTAGAAAAGTCTGGGCCAAGTCCCAACTTTCTCATTATTTTCTTCAAATGTCACCACCTGATTGAATTCCAGTATATTTGGTTGATAAAATATTCAATAAATTGGGGCCTCCTGATTAGATAAAGATACCAAATCTTTTCAAAATTTTCAAATATGAGGATGAAGCAAAAATAAAAAATAAACAACAAATAACTAGGATGATAAAAGTGAAGTAGATGATTCAAAAGTGGTTCCTTCAATAGTAAAAGAGATTTGTATGATATAAAATAGCATAAAGGAACTTAGCTACACAAAGATCAATCAGCCCTTCTAGGCGTCGAGGAAACGGGTGAGGGGGTGGATATTACCATTTATTTTCTCGAGATTTGCAAAATTGCACATCTCAAGGGCACATGTGTGTATCTCAAGGGGGATGAGCGGTCACGCCCAACCCCCTTGCCCGTTTCCTCGCCCATTTCCTCGCCATTTAGAATTTTCCAAGATCAATAGATAGCTACACAAAGATAAGCAAATAATATGTTAAGAGTTTCACTCATCTTTCTCGCAAGACTTAAAGGTTGAAGGAAGGTTTTATCTTATTTCCACTCTCTTCTTTTACATATAGTTTCTTCTCTTTGTTTTTGTGTGTGCATCTGATAATTTGGCCAAGTATTTTTCCCAAAATCAAACTCTTTTATAAGGTTCTATTTAGGATTTTTCCAAAATACGCACACACACTTTCTATTCTATTTAACCACTCAAACAAAACAATGTTTTATACAACATATAAATTTATAATATTAATGCAATCAATTTTCACTCTCTGCTTTGACATTGATCTGTTAACCTGCACAAAGAACACATGTGAGCCACGGACCACCGTTGTGGTGGCCGATGACACTCCGATGCTAAAGTCAGACAAGGATCTGAGGAAAGCGTAATGTTGTAAACAAGGAATTCGTAGTGTACCTTAGCTTACCAACCTCATGTCTTATTTATAGTGCCGGAGTCCTAGTTCAACCAAGTCATCGGTGGCGTAGTTTAGAAAAAAAAGATCTTCGTGAAAATCCTTTTCTAATTAGAAGTTATGATGTAAAAGGAAGTTTCTTTATTAGACTTGTGCTCCTAGATACGCGAGAGATACTTTACAATCATAGTGTTGTCCATAGATAGAAGTTTTCATGTGCGACGTATACTCTAGTTTTCGCTTCCTAGTCAGAAGCAAAGTATAGTTGTCTTGCCTATCTGAAGTTGATTCCTGTGATACTTACCTTAGTAAAGCTTATGAGTATTGGAGATAGCTGTGAGATGCATGGGCTTAGCAGACTATAATGATTTGGGTTCATCTGGCAAACTGCATTGTGCGGGCTTGAAACCACTTGGGCCGGATTAGTATTGGGCTAACGCTTGGGCCAGTTATTTCTTGATATCATCATGACACGTGTACGGTGTAGTAGACAGTTTATTTTAGTGTATCATCAGCTACTCCCCCCGAATTAGTGCGTCATCGCATCGGTTCACTAAGTTACTTCTTGAAAAGATACGTCACTCATGATGATTGAGTCTGAATCGTTGCTTGAGCCGCGCACTTCATTAATACAGTATGCGTCGATTAAATAGATAAGAGATAGGAAACCAATCCCTATTTAGATATTTCTTTCTGCAAAGATTGACTCTTCCATTTCTTTGCTTTAGAAATTCTACTATGTTCATTTTTTATTGAAAGTGTGTTCACCTTTTTCATGGCTTGCCAAAACCATCTTGATGACGCGCTTCTAGCCAAGGGCCTCTAGTTTTTTGAAAATAGGTCGATTTCCAAATCGGGCCTTACTGAAATCCAAAGGATGTTCGGGGTCCCCGAGGAACTGCCATTCTATGCTCTGAATGATGATCAGATGCCGATGTTTCCTCCGAAAGGGTTCGTCCGCTTGTACAGCGGGTACTTTAAACTGGAGTCCATTTTCATGTTCTTGACGAAATCTGGGGCTTTTTTTATTTCCTTGGAATCCCTCCTGCTCAGTTGGTACCCAATTGGTACAAGATTATCCTTCTTATTTTGATTAGAGCAAAGGATGCTGGCATCCACGGGTTATCCAGTTGTTGACTTCTCCTCGGCAGAATGATCACGCAGTTTGTAAGATGACGTTGTCAACTTGCTTAGGGAAGTTGTCGAATGACTTCAAGATCTGGCAGCAATACTTCTTCTTCGCTCACTCGGATTCGAAGTACTTCAAGTTCAAGGATTGTCTACTTGAGTGGGAGTTCAAACCACTAAATAAGGTTAACTTTATTTTTTGATTTCGTTGTGTTGATTGTATGCTAATCATCGCATGTGTTTCTTTGTAGGGAGGTTTTCCACTACTCCTCTTTCTTCAGAGGAGCAAGACATTATGAAGAAATTCCGCGACATGTCGCGGATGAAGGTGGATGACATTATATGGCCTATTAACTTCAACCGCAGTGGGTTGTGGGCCAACAGGCACATAGCCCCCACTCTTTACTGAACGTCGAAGGTTAAGTCTAAAAGTGGAGCCCCTTCCAAAAGAGAAAGGCTTCCAAAGTTAAGGCTTTTGTCTTGTCCAACACGGAGAGGCTTTATGAGACTCTCGCTTCCTTTGTAAGTTCGAAGAGGTCTCGTGTTAGGATTGAGCAAGCTCCCAAATGGTCTGCTCCAGTGGGGGAGGAGCGTGAACTTGACCAGCCTACCAGGACGGAGGGCGAAGTATCTGGCTGGGAGACGGACCACCTGCGATTAGCAGAGGTTGATGATGCGTCGAAGCTGAGTACCAAGCAGGCTGAAGCTTTGGACGAGAAGTTGATGTTGGACGATATGACGGCTTCTACTAGTGCTAACGAATCCAGAACTGTTTTATTGGAAGGTTCTGATGAGGATTCGCCTGAGGTCCCAGAGTTCAATCGTTTCACTGGTAGATTGACAATCAGTGATCGCGGTAGTGCAGACCATACTTCTTATATTCTGCATTATCCCCCATCTCGTTCCAAGTCGTATATCAGGGTGATGGAGGGTTCGTTGGACAACTCTCTTCCTTATCTTTCTTTGGATTCCGCTGAGTCATCTCGCAATAGAGGGTTTGCTGCTGGTGAGAAAGGGAAGGTCGTGGATGAGGGCATGGGTGCGGTGGCGACTACAAAGAGCGGTGCTGGCATGATTTTGCATCTGGGAGAGCTCCATCCGGATGCGCGGATAAGTTTGTTCGCTCTGGACATAGTGAAGATGAGCAACCGAACCTGGCACCAGCAAGTTGACGTTGATTATGCTTCGAGGATGCACATAAGCAGGCATTACAATTGGCTGATGGACCATGCTCCGAAGCTCGAGAAGGATACGTTGGAAGGGCATATGGATAAGGCTTTGAAGTACCTTATGTTGGGGATGTCTCATTTGAGCCAGGTGTTTGTCACTGAGACTGAAGTTGAGGCGGCTTGTGAGAGGGTGTACACCATGGAGTGTGTCTTCTCGACTATGTAGAAGTTGTATTCTGGTGCACTTTTCAAAATTGAGTTGTTGAGGAAGCAAATTGATGAGAGGAGGCTAGAACAATCAGCCGATGTCACCGAGACTCAGAGGGTTTGTCTGGAAGCCCTTGAGTCTGATTTAGCAAAGGCGGTGTCCGCAAGGGACAGATTCAGGCAAGAGTTGGATCTGGTTCACCGTGATCTGGAAGTTGCGGCTAAAATGTTCTCCAAGTTGCGGTCTTTTGTTGAGGAGAACACCATGAAGAAGGCTAAGTGGGTTGCCCATAGACAACAGTTGGAGGCCGACATGGAATTCAATGCTCTGGAAGCTAGAAAAGTTGGAAACTAGCTTTGTTTGGAGTAACATGAGCTCAGCGTAGTTAAGAGCAGCCTGGCTACATAGTAGTTTCAGGTTGATGCACTGATCGGCAAGCTAGAGTTGTTGGAGTGTGAACCCGCTGAAGCAAAAGTGCGCGAGGAAGAAACTTCTCAAGGTGCAAGGCAAGTGTAAATTTCGCTGGGTCATGCATGGGAGATTAGAGTTGCTGGCGCTGATGAAGGAATAGCATTTGGAATGTGACCTTGCTTATTATAAGAAGATGTCTTACGCAGACTTTAAAGTGGTCTCTATGTCATCAAAAGAAGAAGGTGATCCGGATCATGACACTCAGATTGAGGCGTGTACGGATGCAATTCCAGCCCTTGTTAAGCTTAGTTTTTCTGCATATGTACCCGCTCCTGATGAGGAGTAGACTTTGTAAACTTATACTTTTTGTTTCAATTGTTAATGAAAACATGCTCATTTTGAGTATGTTTTGTACCCACATTGTGTTCGGTCTCCCTGTCATGCGCTTTCCATTTTACCATGTCGTTTTACTTTGACACAGATCTGGTTGGGTTAGCAGGAAGCCAAGTGGTATGTCTGTTGTTGAGAGTTTCACCATTTATGTCATAAATGATTCTGACCTGTTCTTAGGTGAGGTCTTAGAGTCATTCTCGCTCGGTTACATCCAATAGTGGGTGTTCTACGGATGGTTTGGCAGTGGGGCTACACTACCCAGGCTGTAGCTCATTCTTAAGGTGAGACATTGGAGACTTAAGTTGCATATCTGACTGTCGGTTGTGGCTACTGGCATGAGTGAATTGTGGTAGCCGTGCACATGGGTTTTCTTTGAGCTAGATTGCTTTTCTCGAGTCAGGTTTGATTAGCGTGGGCTGACATCTCGTGTAGCATTCATCCATGTGTCAGTTGGTCGATTTTTGAGTTGGCTCAAGTAGCCATTGCGGACAATAGAATGTCAGCCTGTGTGAGTGTAAAGATGTTGCTTGAGCTGTAATTTATTTCGACGATCACTGTTTTGATAGGGAGCAGTGATATGCAAGTGTGATACAGTTTTCAAAAGTGACTAGGGTTTCTAATGCTTGTGTCTGGCACGTGGTAGAATATCGTTTGAATAGTGGGATGAGCCCATGGGCTCGTAGAAGAAGAGCTAGGGGTTGTCGTAGGATCAAGACGCTATGTGTACAACGTAGATTGCATGGTGACACGCGTACAACGGAGATCGCGAGTCGGTTGAGTATCGGTTACTCCCTCCGAAATTAATGGGGTTACGTGTATCATCATTAATTGGATGAACGTGGTCCTGTGTGGTTTCCTTGGGAACCGTCGTCTCCTCGTTTCTCCAATTAATGTTGAAGCGCTTGTTTGGTGAACCACTGTGTTTATATAATGGTGTTTCTTCATCGTTGTAGGCATTATCTTCTATAGAGCACACCTCTTCTGATGCTCTTACTCTAAGAATATGCTTTGGGTGTTCCAAAAGTTGAAAGGAAATCTCCAACGCTGGAGTCTTCGAATGTTCTGACATTTGTGTCGATGAGTTAGGATAAGACTTGTTGTTATGCATGGTCACCTGCTTTGGGTGAACACCTAATTGGTTCATTGAGATCTTGTAATTTCTTCTCATATTGCGAAGAAGAGTTACAAACTTCCTCCCAAAGGATGAGTATGTTGTTTATTCGCCTACACTTTGGTGTTACCTTGTGACATTCTGTCTGCCGGGAGACACTCCCCGTGACTAGCTTATAGTTTATTGAAGCGTTGGCAGATGCGTCATTGTTTCCGAGGGTTGTATCTCTGAGTCACCCCTAGTATCGCGCATGGGAGAAGTGTCATCACAACATTGTGAGACCTTAATTGTCTCGTCACTTGCGATCATTTTTGTCTATCCTCTTCTACCTCCTTAGGGAGGTCGAGTGCCGGATTGAAGATGTCTATAGCTCATCGCAAGGTCCATATTGTCGTTTGCAAGCTATTTTTTCAGGCTGATTTGGTGGAGCAATTAGCTTCACTTGTCCTTTCAACCTCTTTTTTGCACATTTGCCCTTGTTTGAGGGACATCTTCTTCGGATGAGACGTTGAGTAGAGTCTACTTTGGGTACCTTTGTTTTTGCTTTTGAGTCTTCTTCTAGAGTTAGACTATATGTCGCATCAGATTCAGATGCTTGTAGTTTGTAGTTTTTTGTAACCACCTCTGGGCAATTGTTGTTACATCTTTCCAGTAATCAATAGAGTGTGTTTTTGTAATTCTCTTGTATCTCTTAAATGATTACAAATCACATAAGCTCCTAAGAATTATTACTCTACATTGCCTATGTAAAAGAAATTAAAGAACTGAATATACTAACTATTGGCGGAGAGAGGTCGACTTGGCCCTGAAGTGAATTCGCATGGCCCTTCTTGGATCGTTAGTACCATCAACGAAGTGCTAACTTTTGCTAACGCTGTTGAGGTTACTAAAAAGTAAACCTTGCGTGGGATTTTCCTTTTTCACCGACTGATAGTTGTCGGGTTGTGCCCTCGTTTGCAATGACCTATCCGCTTTATCGGGTTGAAGAGCGGTTTGCTCCTGTGATGTTTGAATGTTCTCCGCTGTTAAGTTGAGTCACTATTGTTGGGATTTTGTCTTTGTGTGGGTGGAGTGACTTTTCCACAGTTACTAGGTCTGACTTTTGTTCAACTTTCCCTGTGGGCTTCAATTGGATCTTAGAACATTCTATCTGCTTCAGTGCAGCATTATGACAGCCTCGTATCGTAGGTTGGTCCCCGTGAATTGTTCATTCCAAGTGATAGCAATACACTTGATGCACTCGTGTAGGGTGGAAACTGCTGCTTCCATCTGGTGAAGCCACGGTCTTTCCAAGCTGAGTTTATAGGTAGACGGCGCGTCCACCACCATGAAGTCAAAGAACACGAACTTTCTTAGTTGTGGCTCTCCTGCCACCACTGCTAACCTTATTTTCCCGATTGAAAAATATTTCTCCGCTGAATCCAATCAGTGGGTAGTCGGAGGATGTCAGGTTTTAGTCCTTGAGGTCCATACTGCAGAACGCATTATAGAACAAGACGTTGAGGAAGGTTCCTGTGTCAACCATGGCCCTCTTCACTTCCCACCGTGCGATAGAGGCCGAAATGACAAGAGCGTCATTGTGCAGTGCGTAAACGCCTTCGAGGTCCTTGTCTATGAAGGTCAAGGTGGGGATGGGTCTTTGTACCCTCAAGTAGTATACGCATTTGTCCTCATCTGTGGGCTGTGTCCATATTTCTAGTAGAGTTTGCCTGCGGGACCTGTTTGATTAGTCTTGATCTGATTCGACTCCCTCAAAGACATATATTATGCCTAGAATCTCCTTCTCAATCTTCTTGACTGCCTCTCCCTTTTCCCTGGGTCTTGTCATTTCTCTGAACCCAAAAATTCCTTTAACTTGCCCTTGCAAATCCAATATTTGATCTCATACCTTCTACTCTTGCAATCGTTCGTGTCGTGGCAACCCTCCTTGTGGTATGAGCAATACTTGTTGTTGTCACATTGGAAGGGTCTCCGCGCTACTTTGGGGTCGCTTTGAGGGCCACTCTGGATCCAACGTAGTTGGAAGCTTTCTTTGGCCTGGCCCAGCTAGGATCCGACCAGTTGTCGTTGCGTTTTTGCTTGTTCATTTCTTCGTCTTCTCACATTTTCCCCTCATTACTGTCCCTAGAAACGGAAATTTAATTTTCTACTTCAATTTCCTTCTTTCCTATTCTCATCTCTTCCAGGGTGATGTACCTCGGGGAACCCTTCAAGAATTTTGCAGTATCCAGGGGGTTCCAAGGTGAGGAAGTCGTACAACTTTCCCTCTCTTAGGCCCACACTAAAAGTCGCCACGGCTGTATCGTTGCTACAATCGTCAATGAGTGTCAGTTCGTCATTGAAACGCATGACATGCTCTCTTAAAAATTTGTTAGATTTCTACCTCAGAGAGAGTATGTAGTGTTGGCCTTTCCTGATCCGCTGGATTTCGACAAAGCGCATCAGAAATTCTTTGTTCAGTGTCTTGAATGAGTCAATTGACTTTGGTGGGAGGCTGTGGAACCATATTAGTGTTGACTTCTTTATGCTGGTAGGGAACGTTCTGCACATCGCCGACTTGAAACCTTCTTTGAGTGCCATCATATGCTGGTAATGGTGCAAGTGATCGAACGAGTTGGTGGTCTCGTCATAGAAATTGAGCTTTGGAGGCGTGGACTTATTTGGAAGAGCTTCGTTCATGAGACGATCCACGAACGGTGGAACAGAGAGGCGGTATAATACGATTGGGTCGTGAGCCCCTCGGCGGAGGGGGTTCTTCGGGGCGAGTCTGTCTACCTTGAAGGTCGAGTTGGCATTAATTGCACAGCCTCCTCTAGTCCAATGAAAACTAGCAGGGGCTTGACTCTCTTGTGCCTGCTCTTTGTTGTCTTTCAGATATTGAGGCCTGCTCCTAATCCCCATTGGAAGGTGGATGGTTTTGTTGTATGAGAGTTTCCACTGTTTTGGCGACGTGTTGTATTTGTGAGGAAAACACATCTATCATGGGGTCTGACATTGTTGTTGCTGGTGCGGGGGTGTGAGCATGTTGCCCGTGTGTCACCGACACCGCTGGGAACAGTGGTATAGCACCAGTTTGAGTGTTTGATGTGTCCCCTTGTTCTCCATTGTTGCATGATCTAGTGGTCACCATCTCCCTGTATTCTGAAAAAAGTAATTGGTTAGGAAATTTTTCGTCCCCACAGACATGCCAAACTGATGTAGTCGATTTTCGCTCCCTGCTTTGACCTTAACTTGCTAACCTGCACAAGGAACGCACGTGAACCAC
This sequence comes from Berberis thunbergii, assembly GCA_003290165.1. Taxonomy (NCBI): domain Eukaryota; kingdom Viridiplantae; phylum Streptophyta; class Magnoliopsida; order Ranunculales; family Berberidaceae; genus Berberis; species Berberis thunbergii. The sequence goes on along the minus strand of QNQO01002692.1, from coordinate 30,686 downwards.
AGACCACCGTTGTGGTGGCCGATGGCACTCCAATGCTAAAGTTAGACAAGGATCTGAGGAAGGCGTAATGTTGTTAACATGGAATTTGTAGCGTACCTAAGCTTACCAACCTCATGTTTTATTTATAGTATTGAAGTCCTGGTTCGACCAAGCCATAGGTGGCGTAGTTTAGGGAAGAAGATCTTTGTGGTGATCTTTCTCTAATTAGGAGTTGTTTGTGAATGGAAGTTTGCCAGTTAGACTTGTGCTCCTAGATACGCGAGAGATAGTTCCCAATTAGAGTGTTTTCCATAGATAAAAGTTTTCTTGTGCGTTGTATAATCTGGTATTTATTTTTTAGTTGGAAGTAAAATGTTGATGTCTTGCTTGTCCGAAGCTGATCCCCAAGATACTTGCCTTAGTAGGGCTTGTGGGTATTGGGGGTAGATGTGAGTCGCGTGAGCTTAACAGACTATAATGATTTGGGTCCATCTGGTTGACTGCATTGTACGGGCTTGAAACCGGTTGGGTCGGATCAGTATTGGGCTGATGCTTGGGCCTGTTATTTCTCGAGATCATCATGTTACATGTACAGTGTAGAAGAGAGTCGTTTTGGTGTATCATCCAATATATTACAAAGTAATAAATAATTATTATTTAATTAGACGAGTATTACAATATACACACTTTAAAAGAATCTCGTCTCGAGATTCAATAAGATGAGAGCTAGGCAAATAGTTTCGGGTGTATCTACTTTATTTTGTTTTCAAGCTCCTAGGTAACATCATTTCATTCTCGTTCCACTGAACTTTGACTAGATTTAGTTTCCTTTTATGTAGTTGTTCCACATCACGATCAAATATCATTATAGGCCCAACAGTGTAAGTCAAATCTTCATTAAGTTCAATCTATGTAGGTTGAACAATCTGGATGAGGTCTTTCAAGCATCTCCTCAACATGGAAACATGAAAGACATTGTAAATCATTGATAAGTTTAATGGTAATGCAAGACACATCTAACAATCTCAAACAACCCAATGTACCGAGGTCTCAACTTTTATTTCTTTCCAAATCTCATCACACCTTGCAAAGGAGATAACTTAAGGAAAACTAAATCACCAATCGCGAACTCTACCCTCATACACTTTTGATCTACATAACTTTTTTGTCTACTCTGAGCAGTTTTTATCCTTCCCCAAATAAGCTAAATATTTTATGTCATCTTCCTAACAATCACTGGCCCCAACAATATTGTATTTTTACGTCTGCTCAACAACTAGGGGATCCCCACAATCTACCATACAAAGCTTTAAAGGGTATCATGTCAATGTCCAATTGATAATTATTATTGTACAAGAACTCCACCAACGGTAAATGATCCTCCCAACTACCTCCAAAATCCATAACACAAGCTCGTAAAATATCCTCAAAAATCTGCTTCACCCACTCAGTATGTCCGTTAGTCTACCGATGATACGCATGCCCATAGCATGTTAGTAGTTTTCTCAAAACGTTGATGTATACAATGAATCTCTATCTAATACAATGGCATATAACCTTACCACTTATTTGATGTACATTATTGCTAACTTGTCTGTATTACAACATGCACCAACTAAAATAAAGTGTGCACAACTAGTCAAACGATCTACAATAACCCAAATAGATTCATTACCCCTATGAGATCCAGGCAAACCATCAATAAAATCCATCGAAATGTATTCCCACTTGCACATGAGCATTTCTAGAGGTTGCAATAAACAAGAAGGCCTTTGGTGTTCTACTTTGACTTGTTGATAAGTAAAACAATGAGAGACATATTCTCCAACATCTTGTTTCATGCCTTCACACCAAAAACTCCATCACGAATCATGATATATATCCTACCCTTGGATGAATAGTAAATTTAGAACGATGACCCTCATCCATAATCTTTTTCTTTAACGCTACAATATTTGGTGCACAAATTCTACATTGAAATCGCAATCCTCCATCTGCGTCAATTGACCAATCAATAGGGAAAAGACATAAAAATTATGTTGATAATGGGGTCTTGGACGTAACTCATTATGGTTGATGATACATCAAACTGCCCTTTAGTCCATATCGTATGCGTGTCATAATGATCTCGTCAACAGAGCAAGGCTCGATTGCCCACCAAATCCGGCAAGGCCCAAACAACATTAAGCCCAATTCGACAAAATTTATAAGGTTGGATCCAAATTGCAGCGCGCTACTAAGCCCACACGTCACACTGTAAAGCCCAATACATGTAAGGCCTAATCATGCAAGTATTTGGGGGATCACCTAAGATAGGCAAGCCAACAATACATTGGCTTCGACTAGGAATCATATACTGGAGTATAATTCGTGCATGGAAACTTCCTTGCACGGACAACACTCCAAAAGGAAAACCTCTCCCGCTATCTAGGAGCACATGTTGTGTAGGGAAACTCTCCTACATGAACAACTCCCAACTAAAAAAGGATCTCCAACAAGATCTTTTTTCCTAAACTACTCCACCAAAAGCCTAGCTGAACGAGGACTCTCACATTATAAATAAGACATAGGTTTGTCGAAGAAATGTATATTATAGAACCAAATTTATAACTTTAAGCCTTTCTCAAGCCTTGTCTAACTTTAGCATCGAATTGCCATCGGCCACCACAACGGTGGTCCTTGTGTAACATCCCTAAATTTCATAAAGCTAATTTATTTTATATTGGATTAATAAAAAAATAGAGTTAAATTTATTTATAGTTAAATATCAATTTTCGGGCATCATTTTCTGAAGTTTAGAGGGTGGGTGCCCTCGAAATTTTAGTGGGACGAATAGCCACCCACATTATAAAAGGTAATCATTTCCTTTTGTTCTCCTTCCTCCCTTCACAATCTACTTCTTCTTCGGCGACGACGGCATGCGTCCAAGCGTTGACGCCAAGGATGCACCGACTTTCTGAAAAACCTCCGTATCACGCGTCAAATGCGTGTCGGACACGGATTCGAGCCCGACACGTGGAGGTCAACGGTCAAAATTCGTTGAATGGTCTGGAAACGGTCCAGACTTGGCCAGACACGCTCTAGACATGGTCAAAATTCGTTGACTGTAAATTTTGTAAATAAATTAGATGATATTGATCGATCAACGATCGATCCTTCCTCCCACACAGGCAAACCCTAACTCCCACAAACACACACAGAGAACATCGATCGAGAGACGGAGGTAGAAAGAACTCAGAACAAAGAATCGATCGATCAATTTTGAGTGACACGAAGAGATCGATTTTGACAAAGAGGAGAAATCGGTTCCGACAGAGAGGGATGGATCGACAGGATCTATGGCGTCTCATCAACACCAGGTACCTTCGATTGATCGACAAGATCAATCGATTTCGTTTGTTTTTTTCTGCAATTTCTGTTATTTTCTCTGGTTTTTGCTGTTTTTTTCCTCCGATTCCTAATATCGATCGATCCTGCGATTTCTGAGATCGATCGATCGATACTTGAGTTTGATTCCTACGATTTCTGAAATCGATTCCTGTGATTTCTGAGATCGATCGATTCCTAAGATTGATTTCTAAAATCGATCGATCCTACGATTTCATTTGTTTTTTTTGCTGCGATTTCCTTTTTTGTATTTCTTTTCCCTTTTTTTCCTGCGATTCCATTTTTTTGTTTTCTTGCGATTCTTTTTTTTTGTTGTTTTTCTCTTTTCTTTCTCTACATATATATGAAAGCATGCATGAAATACTTCAAATACCCCATATTTGAGCTTGCACGTATTGGCTGAAAAGTTTGAAAACTAAAAAAGAAACTAAAACTGGTTTTAGGCCAAGTAACTGGAGATGATCTTTGGAAGCATGTGACAATAATAAGAAGACCAAGTGAAGGTTGGGGAAACCTTAGATGGCGGTGTAATTTTTTCAAAAAGAGTATATGGGATCTCTTACTAGATTGAAGGACCACTTGTTGAAGATAACAGGTCATGGGATAGCTATTTGTGATAAAATCTCCCCCAAACAACTTAGAGAGGTGCAACAATTTGTTGATGGAGCTGCATTGAGAGCAGAAGTTCAAGGGCGTGAAGTGTTCCTTTACCTCCTTTAGTGGGCTCAAGTAGTCAACCGCACCCGGGTTCAAGTAGTGGGGGGTTGGTCCTTCAATTCCATACAATGAACAAAGGAAGAGGAGAGCTTCGTTGATTAATTGGACTGCCATGAAGGAGGAAGACTGAACAACTCTTTTCCACCGCCCATATTGATTATTCCCACTGAACTCTTATTTTTCTTTTCTTTTTTTCAATCAACCATAAATTAGAAACTCTTTTGGGGGATTTTTCATGCTATGCTTCTTGTTGTTCTTTGAAGTTTATTTCTTTATGGTGGTTTTTAGTTCTTTTGTTTTGTTGTTGTTTTCTTTTGGTTATGGAGGATTAGAGTTGAATGGGTATTGCAAATGTGAGATTAATTTTTCATATTTAATGATAATTTGGATTGGCGAATTTGATGATTGTGGAAGCCCTATTTTGGGAAAATGTAGTTTGATTCATGGTTTTCTTAGAGTCGGCATGTAATTCCAATGCAGAAAGTGATGGATGTGAACTTCTTGGTTTCCTATATGAATGAAATATAAATTTATAGGTTAATAGTTTCTGGATCTAAAGTGAGTCTGGGATGTTGTTTAATTCTTGAGGGTAATATCAAAGTGTCACTTATTTGTTTGGTTATAGTTGTAGCATCAAAATTGTCGTTAATGACGATTGAGAATAGTATAATTACCTTTCAAAACACTCTTAGTTCTTTTGGCGTAAGAGATTAATTGTTATCCTTTGGTTTCTTTAAGTGTGGTTTATTTGTTTATTTGATGTCAAGGACATAGGACTGAACAATTGCTATTGTATTAAACATGTGGAAGTTAGGACCTCCCTTTATATTTATGCATATTTATTTTGCACGACTGAACCTCAAGATTTGGTAATATTGGGTATTAGTTAATTTTACATCTATAACAACATAAACTAACACAACAAAGTCAATAAGATAGGATTAGTGGACAATAGCTATGAGATCTATTTTTGAATTTTACGACATTTGTTGCATTTTTTTTTCATTTTCAGTGTTTTAATTAACAGTCATCTGAAAATGGACTCTCATTTATTGCAAGTGTTTTAAATAAATAAATAAACTTTTGGGTTTGTGTTTGTGTGCTAAGGATTGGAATGAGATAGTTATGACAATATTTACTGGTGTTTTGGCATCAATAGAACTAACTTATCCATTTTGCATGCTTTTGAAAGTTCTATAAACCCTTATTTTGAATGAGTACGAAATTGCTAGATGGGGTTTTGGCTTTAACTAATTATTCTTGCATCATAATTGATATACATTCCATGAGATTTAAATGAATGAACACAAAGAAATAGTAAACAGTAATGGTTGAAAAAAAAAGACGGGTCATAATGAGTTCATGTTATTTTATATAGTTTCACCATTTGTAAAGTCTGAAAATAGTACAGTGGAGTGTCATTCTAGGGCTACTAAAAGTGGTGGTGTTGAGTTTTGTAGATAAGCTTCTAGGTAGTCTAGGCTTTATGGGCTTATGGACTCTAGTTTCCTTATTACTACTTATATTTCATTATGTATAGGCGCGATTGAGGTTTAGTAGAGAAGTTAAGGGATCTTTGGGTTTGTGTTTTGGTGGTGGTTTATATAAGAAATGTGTGAACTTTACACCTTTGATTTATGAGTCTTGTATGGAATGATGAGTTTCATTTTAGGTAATCCATTATGTGATTTTAGGCATGTTTGAAAATGAGTTTGTGTTATTTGTGGTGTTTTGTGTCACAAATTTGTGAACTTTACTATTTTAGTTTGTTTGATGTGTGGGCTTTTCCCATTAATGTATCATTTTCAGCTAATGTTCTTAGAATCTGTTTCGAAAAATGCTTGGTTGTTCCTCAAAATAATTGGATTATATTGTGGTTAATTGTTTATAATTTGACAATGTGTCAAATACCATTCTTCCTCAAAAAATGAGTGGATTTATTTATGATTGACAAAGTGTCATTGTGAAGGAATTTTGAAATATCAAATAAATGATACTGATAAACTTTTATTCTTGAAAATTTAATTACCTAGAATTGTATCACTTAGAACTACAACATCTATTATTGTTTATGTTTTTCCCTTTCCTATAGAGAAACTAAATTACCGTCAGGTTGGGTCTTGTAGAGTAGGGCACCCCTTTCTTATAGAGAAACTAAATTATCTTCGGGTTGGGTCTTGCGAAAAGGGGGTGATTTTGAAATGTCTAAAATAGGCTTAATATTTATTCGTCAAATGTGATGTGACTTATGCGCATTGTTAGCCCAAGAGTGACTTTATGTTACTCATATAGTTGGGAGTATCCAGAGATACATGTCCGTATGTGATGTTCTCACTTAAGCATGGATGACGGAGAAGTTCTCCTTCATATGAGAGAGGCATACATACATGTATATTCGGCACGAAAGTAATGCGAATGTGTTATCGTCTAAGTGATCAATTCAATTTAAAATGAATAATATGCTTAAGTCAAATAATGTATGAAGGAATACATCCGTATTAATTGAGGAATACTGGTTTTCGGTAAAAAAAAATTATATAATAGTGTTTTTAACAATTCCTTGCAGGATGACAAGTCCTTTAACATTTCTGCAGGTCTGACTTACCATAGTCAACCCTTAAAGTGTAAGTACAAGTAAATAAATATTTACTTATTAGACTGAAACGTCTGCCTGTTTGAGTGGTTGTTTATCGTTTGTGTTAAATTTTATGTTATCAAATGTGAATTTATTGATTTTGAGAATGAAGATTACTCACACCAGCTTAATTGCTGACCAAGTGAGTTTTTGCTTCTTTGGTACATTCTTCTTGTAATGTAGCCAATTAGCTTTGTTATCAGGTTTTAGAGAGTTTTTGGCAATGCTATTAGAGTTTCTTTGTTGGGGAGAACATCAAAGAGTTTTCCGGTTATATTTTTTTTTCAATTTTTAAATAATGTCACAGTTGTTGTAAATGTTCTTCCATTATTGAATTTCACATCCTGAGTTTTGGAGAAATGGATAATCTTACGTAGATATAAGGATTTCATTTTCTCGAAATATTGAGGCATGACACCTTGGCTAACGTGCATTCCCTGTGCTGGTCCATGTCAAGGAGAACAAGATTCGATTATATAAGTTTCGCATCGTCCATGGGAAATGATGAAGTTCCTTGAAAAAACAATGATATCACCCTGCCTCGTAGTACAAAGATATGGTGACCACGAGATCTCGCAACAATGGAGACATCCCTGAGCCCTCAAATGCTCATACTGCAAGAGCGCCGCCATTTTTGATAAATTCGGCACTGCATGGGGAACAAAATCAAACCCCTGCGCCGGTGGCAACCGCGGTGGACCCAAGGGTGGATCTACTATCAACATTGGTTCAACAGATTGCACGAGCGGTGGAAATGGCCACTCAGCACAACCTTCCACCTGCAGAAGGAAAACGAGAGTAGCGAAAAGCCCCGTCCCCAAAAAACACCAGACAACATGTTCCGGAGAGTCGTGCTGCTTCTACAGACTCTCAATGGACCAGAGGCGGAAGAACAGCCAACATAAACTCAACTTTTAGGGCTGACAGACAGATCTCTCAAAACCACATTCGACCAAGGACCACCAATATTGACGCGTTGTTCAATCTTATTGTCCCTCCGTTTATGGATCATATCATGAATTGGGGAGAGCTGAAGTGGTCCGCCAAATAGCAATGAGACACTTTCCTATGTGATAACATCAAACACTACTTTCACAAAGACAGAAGCCAGAAAGCTGAATAACTGAGCAACGCGATACTCTCTCCTAAATGACAAGCTATATAGAAGGTCTACCACGGGACCCCTCCTCAGATGCCTCACTCCCTTAGAGGCGAACCGTGTTCTTAAAGAGATTCATGGTGGCATCTGTGAAACCACTTGGGCGAGAGAACTCAGACCCATAAAGCCCTAACTTTAGGGTACTATTGGACGAAGATGTAACAGGATGCCAATGATATTATCCCCAAATGTTGCAAATGTCTGAAGTTCGCGTCGTATACACACATGCCCACTCAGCTTTTGACTCTGATGACCAACCCATGGTGGTTTGCGCAATAGGGGATGGACATCGTCAGACCATTCCTAGCTTCTGCTAATAAGAAGTTCCTTCTTGTAGTTGTGGACTACTTCTCCCATAGATCTAAGAGCAAGTCATGTAGAGAAACTCTCCTACATGGACGACTCCTAACTAGGAAAGAATTTCCAACAAGATATTTCCTTAAATTAAGCCACCAAAGGCCTAGCCGAATGAAAACTCTAGCATTATAAATAAAACATAAGTTTGACGAAGAAATGTACGCTAGAGAACCCAATGTACAGCTTTAAGCACTTCTCAAGCCTTGTCTGACTTTAGCATCAAAATGTCATCGCATACCACAACGGTGGTCATTGGTTCACGTGCGTTCCCTATGCAGTTCCAGGTCAAGGTCAATGAGAGCAGGATTTGACTACATCAATGGTTATTTTGAATTTTATGATTGATGTTTATTTGTGTTATTATTATTATTATTTTTCTTGTTTCATTAGTGGAAGTATGCACGTATTCTCAATGAAAATAATATTATTATTGGACATTTTATGGGTAATGTAAATATTAACCAATACTCCTAGTTATGGATCATAACAAACATGTTACTAGTAGTGTGTTGTGGTACATGGAAGGAAATATATTGCAGAATTATATATAACCACCATGACTGACATTAGTAAATTGTTTGATAATGACATTATGATTACTAACTAATATTGACATATGGATTCCTTATTAATTTTTGTAGCAATTCAAAAAAACATGAGTCAATTTTATGAAAATTTACGAAAAAGGTAGTTTTCAAAAAACTTTTTCATGTGGACCAAGTGGGCAAATGTAAGAAGTCATTATGTGGTCCACATTTATTTAGCATTTCAGTATTTCTAAATACATGAGTTAATAGTTTATAAAATGAATCTAATCATATTAGAAATTCTATTGCCAATATAAGTTGTAATTTTCCTATAATTATTATCCTGCTTTGATGGGAAATAGAATTTATCGTTGATGCAGTCGTTTTTTCGCTCCCTGCTGTGACCTAGTTCCTGTTGACCTGCACAAGTAACACACGTGAGCCACAGACTACCGTTGTGGTGACCGATGGCAATCCAATGCTAAAGTCAGATAGGGATCAGAAGAAGGTGTAATGTTGTAACAGTGAATTTGTAGCATACATTAGCTTACCAACCTCATGTCTTATTTATAGTGCAAGGAGTCCTGGTTTTACCACACCATTATAGACAAAGTTTAGGAAGAAGATCTTCATGCAGATCCTTCTCTAATTAGGAGTCTTATTGTAGAAGGAAGGTTCCCTGTTAGCCTCGTGCTCCTAGATGCATGGGAGATAGTTCCCAATCCAAGAGCAATTCTTATAAGGGAGTTTCCCCATTTGGAGTGTAGTATGATAATTTATTCCTAGTTGGAAGCAAAGAGAAGTTATAGTTGCCCGTTCGAAGTTGATCATCGCGATATTTGCCTTAGTAGGACTTATGGGTATTGAGGATAGTTGTGATACGCGTGGACCTAGTATGATGTGAGAGTTCGGGTCCGCTTGGAACCACTAAGGCCGGATCAGTGTTGGGCTGATGTTAGGGTCTGTATTCTCTCGAGATCATCATGACACACGTGTGGCTTAGAGGTGTGACCGTTTTGATGTATCATCAGTTACTCCCCCCGAGTTAGTGGGGCGTGAAATCGGTCCACTGACTCTTTGAAAAGACAACAGTATCGTCGTGATGATTGGACTCGAAGCGTTCATCTCGAGCGGTGCATGACATTAATGGATACACGACTGCTCAATGAGGGAAATTGCGATTTGCCTTCCCTATAAATATTTACTGTCTTAAGGAGGATTTCCCATTGTTATCTGAGCCTATCTTTTCAAGCCATAGTATTTGTTTTTTCTTCTAATGGCTGACAACGTTAATTTTTTTCCAAGGATCCGTTATCCCTTGCTTATATCAATTTCTTCAAAGGTAGTCTGGTCGACAAGATTGAGTTGATCAGGCTCCGTAGTTTGGATCGCATTCTGAAAGATTTGCAAATCGTTCCCGCGTTTGGAGTTTTAGGTCCGACTATACCTCCTCATGGATTCAAAGGCTTGCACCGAGGCATGTTCGAGTATGGGCTCCGGTTTCTAGTGCCAGACGATGTTTGGCGCTTCTTTATGCATTTTTGTATGCCTCTTGCTCAAATGGTGTCGAGCGGGTTTAAGATACTGCTCGCAATTCTCCTGAGGGCTCATAATGTTGGCCTCCGTTTGATTTCGCCGGTGATCCACTACTTGACCAAGGCTCGATTGGATTCCAGGGGTATCTATGTGCTAAAATGTCCTTCTTGTTTGCGACTGGCGGTAGACATCGCTGAATCTTGGGAGAAGCAATGGTTCGTGGCTTCGGCAAATTCATGTTACGTCAAGCTTGGAAGTCGTAGAGTGTCTCGATACTTTCAATTCGATCTTGGTGAGTATCTTGGTTGTTGACGCATGTATATTTTTGTGTTCCTTCTATGATACTAGTTCTGACATTGTCCCTCTGTTTTAGAAAGGTTTGTTATTTAGTCTCTTAGCGAGGAAGAGAAGCGGATAGAGAGGGAGTTTCTCAAGCTCCCTATGACTTTCGTTGAGGAGGTCATAATGCTAGGAAATGTCTCACGCTGTGGGCTGCTGCGGTGTTCTCATGGTGCTCGCCCCGTGTCAAGTTCACCGGCTGAGGGGTTGGTCGCTCGTCATACGAGAAAGAGAAGTCTGACATCGAGGCTTGTCTAATTGGAGGCGAATGTACCTCCCGTCGTTGTCCCAAGGAAGAGGTAAACTTTTATCAAGGCGACTTCTACTATTAGTATGTCGCGATCTGCATAGACGACACCCTTGGGGGGTCGTGGCCTTTCTCCAGATGTTTCAGCTTCCCTTGTTGACTTAGCGGGGGAGGAAGTTGGGCCACATGTTGAGGTTTCACTGGATCGTGGTCTCGGGACAGCTACTCATGCCTTATAGTCATGTAGTATTGTCTCCCTGCACCCAGAAGTCTATGGGAGGGTTCTTGCTTTGGAGAAGGCCTTCGTGGATTTCCGGATGTCATATTCGGACACTCTTTATTGGACGGATTCTCTGGATGGTCGGTTGCATGGTTTTGTGAGGGCATGGAGGCTGCGACCTTTGTTACCAAAGCAGAAGTTGTTTGTATGAGAGTTCAGCTGAGGGTCGTCGAGTCTGATTTGGCATTGACTCGTGCCAAACTGAGGTGGACCAAGGCCGAACTAGAGTGCCTGGATGAGGTGGTCTTCTGAACGGAAGCTAAGGAAGCCGAAAGAAAGCTGGCGGAAGCAGAATGGTCATTGAAAGACATCAGCTAGAAATCGCAGTTGATGAGGGGCTTCGCCGTGTTCTGGAGGCGGAGCGGTTGCCGGCGGAAAAACGCTCGCACTATGAGGCCCTGTTAGGCATGGTGGACTTTGACGTGTCAGGCAGCTGGCCGTTAATCTAGTCTGAGGTCATTCGGGGTAAACTAGAGCTCCTGGAGCTGATTAGAGGAGAACATCCCTGTATCGACCTTGATTTCACTCGTTACAGGAAGGCTATTTTCATGCTGATCAAACGTTGGGAGGGCTCTAACACTGCGAGGCTTACTAATGAGGAGGATTCTTCTCCTTAAAGTGATTATATACCTTTTTTTGGACGGATAATATATAGATATGTTTATTGAACGTAAGTATTGTTTTACCCCACATTGTCGTGTTCACTTTAGTTGCTTTGTAGACCGTAGAGTTTGCAATGCTAGGAAGAATGCTAGTCTTCATCAGTCAAAATACACTGCTTCTTGTGACAGATTAGGGGTTAACAAGCAGAAGTCGTTGTTGGTCAGGGGTTGACCAGGCTGCTTCAACCATTGTCTGCAATGACTTCCTAAGCGTTGGTGGACTAGTGCTGACTTATGCTCCTATTTCTTTAGCCATTGTGATCCGTGTGGAGCGGATTAGGCTTTGTGTACCAAAAGTCGTCGTTATCAGTTGAGGACTAACTGAGCTTTCCTGGCAAATTTAGCGCTCATTGTCTGCATTGAGAGCAGTGATCCTTTGGCGAGTCGTTATCATCAGCATACAAACGCTGACTAGACTCCCACTTCATCAGACGTCGTGATTCGTGCGGAGCGAATTAGGCTTTGGGCACTAGAAGCCATCGTCATCAGTCACGAATTGACCGAGCTTACCTGGTAAGTTCGGCAATCATTGTCTGAATTGAGTGCAATGATCCATTGACGAGTCGTCGTCATCAGTGGACAAGCGCTAACTAGACTCCCACTTCCTCATCTATTGTGATCGGCGCGAACTGACTAGGCTTACATGGTAAGTTAGGTGAGCATTGTCTGCATTGAAAGAAATGAATCCTTGGCAAGTCATCATCAGTGAACAAACGCTGACTAGACTCCCACTTCCTCAACCGTCAATATCCGCGCAAAGCTGATTAGGCTTTGGGCACTAGAAATTTTCGTTGTCAATCACAGACTAACTAGGCTTACTTGGTAAGTTTGGCGATCATTGTCTGTATTGAGAGCAAATGATCCCTTGGTGAGTCATTGTCATCAGCGGACAAGCGCAGACTAGAATCCCACCTCCTCATCCATCGTGATTCGCGCGAAGTGGATTAGGCTTTGGGCACCAAAAGTTGTCGTCATCAGTCGCAAACTGGTTGGGCTTACCTGGTAAGTTCGGCGATCATTGTCTGTATTGAGAGCAATGATCCATTGGCGAGTCGTCGTCATCAGCGGACAAGCGCTGACTAGACTCCCACTTCCTCAGTTGTCGTGATCCGCACGAAACGGATTAGGCTTTGGCCACCAGAAGTTGTCGTCATCAATTGCGAACTGGCTAGGCTTACCTGGTAAGTTCGGCGATCATTGTCTGTATTGAAAGCAATGATCCCTTAGTGAATCGTTATCATCAGCGGATAAGCATTGACTAGAATCTCACTTTCTCAGCAGTCGTGATCCGCGCGAATCGGATAGGCTTTGGGATGATATTCGAGTCTGACCATAGCCGGGCTGGTTGTGGGTTGTAACGGGTAGCAGTGAAAATTTTGGTAAAAGCAAAATATTTTATTGATAATATTTTTTGAGTTGTTTTATATTCCATGGTCGTTTAAGCTCATTGTCTTCATCGTCTTCCAGCCAATACATTCCCTGCCTGTTGATCTTGCCAACTCTGTAAGGTTCTTTCCAGTTCCGATTTAGCTTTCCCGTTCCTGCTTCTTTGGTGTTCTGTTGGGTCTTCCTGAGTACCCAATCTCCCACCTTGAGTTTGCGTGGCTTGACCTTCTTGTTGTAGTATTGTGCCATCCGTTGTTGGTAAGCGGCTATCTTGGTGGAGGCTAGATCCCGTTTTTCGTCGAGGAGGTCTAGTCCCATGCGCAATGCTTTATTGTTATCGTCTGGCTTCAACTCTTTCATCCGAAAGGTTGGTACCTCTAGTTCTATCAGAACCATAGCTTCTGACCCGTATGCTAGGGCAAAGGGCGTCTCTTCGGTAGGGACTCGTTTAGTTGTTCGATAAGCTTAGAGTATCCCTAGTAGCTCTGATACTCATTTTCCTTTTACCGCATCGATCTTTCTTTTGATGGCTTCTAGGATCGTCCGGTTGGTAACTTTCACTTGGTCGTTGGCCTGTGGTTTCCTGGTGAGGAGAAGTGGTGTTTTATGCTCGGACTCTTGCACAATATTTTTTTACCTTGCTACCTTCGACATTTATCACACTTGTAGACGATATCTTTGGCCAATATTACCCTAGAGTCAAAGCCTTATGGGCTAGTATTCTCCCGCCTGGGTGATTTTCGCATATGCCGTTGTGGATCGTCACCAAGACTTTGCTTGCTTTTGAAGGTGATAGACATCGGAGCAGAGGCACCGTTATCAACCTCCTGTATAACCTGTCGTTTATGAGAATGTACCTTGCTGCTCTGTTTTTAAGTCTTTTTGTTTAGATATTTTGATTGGTAGGGCTTTCAAGTTGCTATATATTCTAGTATCGGAGTCATCTAATTTGGATGTGTTTTCGCAGCGCAGATATTTCTCTGCTCTTTCTCGTTAAGGCTTGATTTCCTTTGGTATTCGATGAGGCCGCTAGAGACTTCGTCGGAGGCTGAGGCTTCTTTGGCTAGCGTGTCAGCTCTTTGGTTGTCATCTCAGGGGCACTGTGTGAGCTGGCAGCTCTTGAATTTGCCCATTACGCCAAGTATCTTATTGCGGTAGGATATCATGCCGCAATCTTTGCTATTGAAATCTCCTTTGACCTGGTTGACTGCTAGTCTTGAGTCACTGCATGCTGTTAGACGATTTATACCGATCCCTAAAGCTAGCTTTAGATCGAAAATGAGGGCTTCATATTCGGCTTAGTTATTTGAAGCGGGGAAGCCGAATTTGACTGCCTTTTCAATGGTGAAGCCACTGGGGGAGCAGAGTGTGATCCTTGTTCCGCTCGCCCAACCAGTTGAAGATCCGTCGCAGCGCAAGGTCAATGTTTGGACATCTGATTCTTAGAGCTGATAGTTTACCTTCGGCTCCTCTACGCCAGTAAACTCAACAATGAAATATGCTAATGTTTGTGCTTTGATGGCGGTTCTTGGAACATAATTTATGTCAAACTGTCCAAGCTTTACTGACCATTTCACCGTCCTGCTAGATAGCTTGGGCTTATGCAATACCGACTGAAGTGGATGTTTGGTAAAGACCGTTATGAAGTGGGCCTGAAAATAGCGCCTCACTTTTCTGGAGGCTACAACCAGTGCCAGAGCAAGCTTTTCCAGGTCTGGATAGTGTGTTTCTGTTTTCAAGAAGATTTTACTTGTGTATTATACTGGTCTCTGGGTCCCTCAGTTGTCTCGTACGAGAGCTGAGCAGACAACGTGTTTGGAAAAAAACAATTACAAGTAGAGTGTTTCTCCTATTGCGGGCTTCGAGAGTAGTTCTAGGCTTCCCATGTATGCTTTCAGGCTCTGAAAGGCTTGTTCG
Source organism: Berberis thunbergii (assembly GCA_003290165.1). Classification (NCBI taxonomy): domain Eukaryota; kingdom Viridiplantae; phylum Streptophyta; class Magnoliopsida; order Ranunculales; family Berberidaceae; genus Berberis; species Berberis thunbergii. The sequence continues at coordinate 15,558 of QNQO01002692.1, read as the reverse complement.
CACTCGTCACCCCACAAAAATCCTTTGCTTACTCTTAGTATCTTAAATAATGGGAGGCATTTGTCAGACGACTTTGATATGAATCTGTTGAGTGCTGCTACCTTCCCAATCAAGCTCTAAACGTCCCTGACATAGGCTAGGGCTTTCATGTTGAGAAGAGCATGAATTTGTTTTGGGTCGGTGATGCGAATTTAACTAACCTAAATTAACAGGTTAATTTAACCCACTTGTAATAACCGCAAGTGCACGGTGCCTAACAGGTAGACAACGGCAAGTACGGGTCGATCCCACGAAGAAGGTGGATGCAATTGAATTTTAGAATTTAATTAAACTAATTTATAGGAAATGAGGAAATGGGGTTACAGCATTTTTAAATCTAAACTAAAAATAAATAAAAATAAGAAAAATAAAAGATAGATGAAATGGATTTTTGTGGGCTTGGACTCACCAATGAATTAGCAAAATTATTTAAATCTAAATTACTGAATTTAAAAACGAGAAGCGTTAGGGATGAGAATCCCTTGCTTACACCGAATATGTGATCGTTAAAATCCAATTAATCTTTTACCATGTTTCTATCAAACATTAACAAATTATTTCAAGCAAATACGCTCTTACAAAGTATTAAATGTCTTTTTAGGGCACACTTAATCAAAGTTTAAGCTTAATATTTTTAGCACATGCTTTGAAAATATTGATAAAGGGTAATTCTAACTACCAAACATATCAAGTTTAATTACTCGAACATGCAAGGTGAAAGCAATTTATCAAAAATTCAGAAATAAATTGCAATTAACAATTAAGTACACAATTCAGTAAAATGAATCAAATTAATTTATACAACCCATTTAGTTCGTCACAAACTCGATGTGGTGGCACTCAGCAGTTCAGCAAGTGGTTGTGCACGAATCCCGAGGAAATTGGTCCAAACAGCTTGTGGTGGCTCTTACAGAAACGGGGGTGCAAATAGCCATAATAAACCCGATTTAAAATTCCCGCGCTACAGTGCCGCTACAGTGCTACCGACGCGCCACCGTCTTCTCCAGCGCGACAGCGGTCGTTCCGCCGCTGTCCGTCGCTCCCCGTGATCGTCCTCGGGCTCAATTCATCTCCAGAACCTGAAAAAGGGAAATAGATGGTGAGGAAACAGCTACAAAACCGAAAAAAACAGAGAAGGAAAATGAAACACAGCTCCCTGTTTCACGGTGGTGGCGCTGTTTCGCGAGGTGGTGGCGGTGATGATTGGCCTGGTCGTGACGGTGGTCGCGAGAGAGGGAGTCAGGAAGAAGCTAGAGACGAAGAGAGGCCGAGAAATGAGAGGAACAGACTCTGTCGCGAGGCGAAACAGAGTCGCGGTGCGGCTCTGTTTCGCGGCTTTTTGCGGTGGTTCTGTCGCGGCTTTTCGTGCGGTGGTGGAGCTCGTGCGGTGGCAAGGGTGAGGTGAACAGGGGTGAGGAGCAGAGAGTGGTGGTGGAGTAAAAAATTGGACGTGAAACAGGGTTGTCACACCCCTGTTTCACGGTGGTGCGCGGTGGTGCGATGACGAGGGGACTGTGAGTGAGTGGGAGAGGTGACTGCTGAGTGAGTGGAAGAGGGATAGGTGGTGGTGGTGAGGGTTAAGTGAATTTGAGAGAAAGAGGATTGAATTTTTCCCAATTTGCTTCTTTTCCCTTCTCTTTTCTCTCCCCCTTTTCTCACCCCATTATCCTCTATTTATAGAAAATAGCCAAGATGAATAGGGATGAGATGAGGGGTAGATTCATCAATGAAGGTAGGATTGGGTTTGGTTTTAGGTTATGGATGGGGTTTAGATTATGAATTAGGTTTCAAGGTTTAGGTTTGTGGGTTTTAGGTTATGAATTAGGTTTCAAGGTTTAGGTTTGTGGATTTTTAGGTTGTGAGCTAGGTGATGGGTGTAGGTTTGTGGATTTTTGGTTAAGAGTTAGGTCTTGAGTGTAGGTTTGTGGATTTTAGGTTGTGACCTAGGTGTTGGGTTTAGGTTTGTGTTTTGTTTGATACCACCATTTAAATTGCCTAATTGTCGTTTGTGACTGCTTAATATGGATTTATCGTTTAAGCTCAAATTCCTGCAAAGATATTAAAACGAAATAATTACTATAAAATATAATAATCGAAACACTAACATGTACAAATTAAGGGATATATTCTGTAATAATTATGTGAAAATCAGTCGGCCTCAATTCCTCTTTTGTTCACTATATAGACTAGGAATTTCCTAGACTCGGCTCCGAATGTGCACTTTTGTGGGTTGAGTTTCATCTGGTATTTCCTAAGTTGATTGAGTGCTTCGGGGAGATCTTGTATGTCGTCGGGGCTGCGAAGGCTCTTGACTAGCATTTCATCTATGTATACTTCCATATTTCTACCGATCTGTTATTTAAACATTCGGTTGACCAATCGTTGGTAAGTAGCGTCTGCATTCTTTAAACCAAATGGCATCACCCTATAGTAGTATATTCCTCTTTTTGTCACGAAAGAGGTTTTCTCTTGATTTGAGGGTGCATCAATATTTGATTGTAGCCTGAATAGGCGTCCATGAAGCTGAGTAGGTTGTGCCCTGAAGTGGCTTTTACAATCTGATCGATGCGTGGGAGTTGTAAGTTGTCCTTTGGGCAGACTTTGTTTAGGTCAGTGTAGTTTACACACACTCTCCATTTTCTGTTTTTCTTTTTTACGAAAACGATATTTGCCAGCTAATCAGACTATTGCGTTTTCTTTATCATGCCCGCATCAAGTAAATGTTGTACCTCCTTGTTTATGATCACGTTCTTTTGGGCGCCACGAGTTTTTTCTTCTGTCAACAGTTTTCTTCGACGGGTCCACCTCGAGGCGATGGGTGATAATTGATGGATCGATCCCCATCATGTCCCATATGGTCTAGGTGAAGATTTCTTGGTTACACTGCAGCGACTCCATAAGTTTTTCTGCCACTACCTTGTTTAGGCGGGAACAGATCTAAATGGCCTTGTTGTTTTGTGGGTTGTCAAGGTAGATCGTAACGGCCTCTTCTTCTAGTCGTCCGGCATTGGGCCTGCCCGAGGGCTTACTGATGCCTCGTTATCTAGTGTAGGCAGATCTTCTTCTACGACTTGGGTTGAACGGAGGATTGTCTTAGCCGCTGGGGTTAGCTAACCCAACTTGTTGAGAATTTCCAGATGGCAAGGCCGTCATATATTGGCATTCTCTGGCAGCTAGTTGATATCCTCCCAATGTACAGACCACCCGATTCATTGGATATTTGACGCACTAATATAGGGTGGAGACCGTCACTTCCATCTGATGTATCCAGGGTCTCCCCAAGACCGCGTTGTATACTGAAGGTGCGCCAATCACTATGAACTCTTGAAATAGGGTTTTCTGAGCTGGTTGCTCTCCCGTTGTTATGGTTAGTTGTATTTTTCTTGCGGGGAACTATTTTTTGCCATTGAATTTGATCATTGGACGACTGTTTGGGGTCAACGTTGCCTCATCAAGTTGCATGCTGCGAAGCGTTCGGAGGAACAAGACGTTCATCGAGCTCTCAGTATCTACCAAAGACCTTCTTATCTCCCAGTCTGCTAGAAAAATTGTAATCGCCAGGGCGTCATTGTGCTGGAGTTGTATGCCCTGGAAATCTCTGTCTGTAAATACCAGTGGCATCGATGGGCCTTTCTTCCAACCATGCTGCATCGGCTGCTCGCACGTATCGTTAGAATCCTTATTCCTCGTAAAGCCATTTTCCTAGACCTATTGGATAGTTCAGACTCGAAATGTGCTCCATGAAACACATGTATTCTATTGATTGATGGCTCCTCGGGTTCGGTTCTTCCTCGGACGATGAAGCCCTGTGTTTCCTTTGCCGGGTTAGTCGTGCTTGCCGAAGGATCCAACATCAGAATGTTGTAAAACTTTCCTTTTGGCAGCCTGTCGATGAAAGCCAAGACGGCTGGTGTGAGAGCGCCAACTTGGTGCTCATGCGTTACCCACGTCATTGAGGGTATTGAAGTAGCATCAGGCTTAGTGCTAGACGTTCCACCACACTCTTCGTTATTGCGGGATCTGGTGGTCACCATCTCTCTGTATTTTAGAGGGAGATGTTGCCGATGAATAACCTTGGAACTTTGTCATCCTCACGGACGATAACAAACTGATGCTGTCATTTTTCGCTCCATGCTTTGACCTAGTTCCTGCTGATCCGCACAAGTAACGCACGTGAACCATGGACCACCCTTGTGGTGGCTGATGACACTCCGATGCTAAAGTCAGACAGGGATCTGAGGAATGTGCAATGTTGTAACAAAAAATTTACATACCTTAGCTTACCAACCTCATGTCTTATTTATAGTGCAAGGAATCATAGTTCTACCAGGCCATCGTAGGCGTAGTTTAGGAAGAAGATCTTCTTGGAGATCCTTCTCTAATTAGGAGTCGTGTTGTAAGAAGGAAGTTTCATGTTGACCCCATGCTCCTAGATACGCGGGAGATAATTCCCAGTTCAAGAGAAATTCGTAGAAAGGAGTTTCTCCGTGTGGAGTGTACTCTGAAATTTGTTTTCTTGTTGGAAGCAGCAGATAGCAGATGTAATTGTCCGTCTGAAGCTGATCCTCGATATATTTGCCTTAGTAGGACTTATGGGTATTGATGATAACACGTGGGCCTAGCATGCTGTGAGAGTTCGGGTTTGCCTGGCGAACTGAGTTGAGCGGGCTTATAACCATTTGGGCCACCGAATCAGTGTTGGGTTGATGCTAGGCCTGTATTTTCTCGAAATCATCATGACATGCGAGTGGCTTAGAGGTGTAATCATTTTTATGTATCATCAATCGTTTAAGTAGGAACGGCCATCTATCTATCTATCTTCTTGAACTTTATAAATGCATTGACCTATTGATGTATATTGTATATAAAACATTATGGTAATAAAAGAGTGCAAGAAAGACAAACAAATTTTCTTATTCTTTAGGTTTGTGGTTTTGGCTCTTTAGATTTGGATGTTTCAACATCAAATCAATCAAGCTTTATGGATTAGGATATGTCGTGACTCTTAGTGATCTAAGATCATCTTTATTATATGTTTTTCAATTGTTAGGCACCACAACAAGAGGATTTTCTTTTTTTTCTTCTTTTTGTTTCTCCCTCAAATCATCTCCGCTACTAGCAAAGGCTCTATTATTCCTAGTGTGAGCTACAAGTACTTGCAGCTTCCCATCTCCCCTCGATAGTCTTTTTGTTATCAATTTGAGTGTTCTATCTCATGGATCTACTACATATCTTGTTTTAGTAATCAGTGACTGAGCCATAGAATGTAACTGTCGAAGATTTATATTCTAATGCCAAATTACTCAAATCAAATTGGATCCTTGTGCAATGGCAGAAAGAATTTGAGTTTAGTCTCCATCAAGACAATATGCAAAGAGATGACAAATATCATTAACTCAACCAGTGAAATGTTATTGTTTGGATTGAAAACAACTTAGATTTAACTAATTAACACATATCACAAGTGTTATTCTAGGTACAAAAAGTTTTGACTCTATAAGATGAATTCATTAGGGGAGAAGAATTAATAGAGAGTTTAGGAAGAAATTAAATTCTAGTTAAAAAATGACAACATGGAAAACAAAGGAAAAAATAGAATCATGTTATTCGTTTCTCTAAAAATGAGTATTAATTGATTCTCAATCCCATTTAGGATCTTATTGAGAGTGAAAGTGATAATCCCAAGTCAATTTGAAGAAAGAAAAAAATAGCGCATTTCATGTTTAGGGAGATGTAATTAACAATGGTTCTAAAGAAGAATACAAAGGCAAAGAGATTCCTCGGAGTTTCTTAGTCGAGGTTTAATGGGGGCCTTTGCTAGAAGTGACATATGTTACTATTACACGCCGAGATACTGCAGGCATTTAACGCATCTTCTGTACACAGATGACACTTATTTATCTAAATGGGAGAAAAACTTCCATTACAGGGTGTATCAGTTTTTTGGAAAAATATGCGAGGATTTCTGGCCAAAAAATTAATGCAGCTAAAAGTTCTTTCATGGTAAAGGAAAAGGCAGCAGTGGAACATGTGGTTGATATTAAGGCTCACTGGATTCCAATTTAAAAGGTCTCCTTTGAAGTATCCGGGAGCGTCTATTTTTCAAGAGAGATGTAAAATTATTTATTTTGACGAGTTGGTTAATAAACTTCAAAGGCAGATCAATGGTTGGAAGGCTAAACTTTGTCTCGAGGTGGGAAATTGACTTTGATTAAGCATGTATTGAGCTCTATTCCAGTCTATACGTTAAACGCCATGTGTGTATCTATTCAAGTAATCTCTAGAATTCACAAATTATTGGCGGATTTCTTTTGGGGCGACTATGAAGGCAAATAAAAAAGAAATGGATCTTTTGGGAAAAAATCAGTTTTCCTAAGGGTGAATGAGGCTTGGGAGTTAGGAATCTTGGTACTATCATTAAGGCCTTTCGTTTGAAAACGCTTTGGAGTGTGGTTAATTATGATTCTCTGTGGGCAAAATACATGAGGTGTAAATACTGGAAAGACAGGGTCCCCTTTTTTATCAGCTAGAAAAGAATAATGTTTCGCCCTTTATGAAGGAGATCATGAAATTTAAAGGAGTTCTTGTTGGCAATAGTCTTTGGCGTATTGGCTGCGGAAATTCGAGTTTCTTTGCTTCAAACTGGAACACTTCGTCAATCTTCTTGAGAACTGGTGGTTTGGAGGCTCAAGGGATATGGCCCACGATAGCGGAGGTTCGGAGTGGGGATTTTGACCTTGTTAGCCCTGAGGTGAGATTGTTGGCGAAATCTCTATTTGATGGTAGATTTCACGGGAGCGAGCAGGACAAAAATTCTTGTATTTGGACACCGGATCCGGATGACCTTTTTAGTTCACATTTGGCATATGAGTTGCTGTGACAAAAAATGTAGAAATTTGTTGTTTGACAAAATCTGGTTGCCCTTTTTGCCTTCTAGAATCTCTGTTTTTGTTTGGAAATTACTTTTAAGAGATATTCCAGTTGATGGGGAGCTCCGCAGGTGTGGGATCAGTATTGCGTCGCGATGCGTTTGTTGTGGTAGGACACTGTTTGGTTTTGGTGTTAGTCATTTGGTTAGGCAATTTGTCTAGATTGGTTTGCATGGTTTTTAATACAGGTAAAGTCGTAATGTACCCCCGTTTTATTTGTAAATCAATTTTTTTGATAAGTAATAAAGGTCTAGCATCTCATAGTTGCCCCTCCCCACCGAAGGTTTAATATATATAAAAAATTAAAAAAAATTAAAAAAGACAATGAGTTTAAAGGCGCCTTTTGTTGTTTCAAAACTTTAATCAATGATTCATTCATACATTTTAGTTGGAGAAATATGAAAATAAAATTGGAGCGAAATAAATGGTGAAGATGAAAGAGAAGGTGGGAGGGAGGATAGCGAACATGCATGCATGGAAGTAAAACGAAGAAGACTGAGTGAGGTAAAATTAGTGAAAGATGGGAGAACGAGTGAGAAATATGAATTGAAAATCAGTGGGTGGGGTGTCTATAGCAATAATTTGGGTGCGCCGAGGTAGGATATCTTAAGCTGCTTCAGCAGCAGTAAATACTTACTTGTTCCAGCGAAGCAACTATTTGAAAATTGTACAAATTGGACCGTTGAAGGAAGAGCATTCGAATTCGATTGAAAGAAGAAGATTATTTTGGTCTCTCCTCATTCGATCTCTGTATCTTTCCCTTTGTCCAAAAAAATCTCTGAAATGGCGATCGCTACAGAGCAAGCCCAACCAGGAGAAAAGGTAGTAAGCCACCATTCCCTTTTCTTCCTGAATTTCAAATTGCTTATTGTTTCCGTCAATTCCATTCAGATCAGATCATATCTTCTGGGGTTGTTATTTTTTTTTTCTTGGTTAACTATTAGGGTTTTGCTTCGTTTAATCAATTTCTCAGAAAAATCTAGGCTTATTCAACATCTCTTCTATTCAATATATTAGGTCATAATTGGTGAATTTCTGGTCACATTGTGGTTAGATCAGATGTTAATTACCAACTCAAGGAAGGGGTTTTTTTTCGAATCTAGGTTTTCTCACAACTAATTTAAGGGTTTTAGGAGACATCTTGACAAGGGGGCTAGGGTTTTATCAGAAATTTTGAGGAAATGTATATCTAGCGTGCAAAATTTTGGGATCTAACCTATGGTTCATCTCTTGTTAATTTCATTTTCACAGACCCCAGGAGAGGTTCCAGTAGCAGCGGCAGCAGAGAAGGAAATAAGGTGGATTCTCAATGATTTCGACATCGGAAAGCCCCTTGGAAGAGGCAAGTTTGGGCATGTCTATTTGGCCAGAGAAAAAAGGGTAAATTAGATTCAACCAACTTTTTTTTTTTTTTTTGCTCAATTGATTTATAGGGTTTAAATTTTGTGCTACATCTTTAGATCCAAATGAGTGAATGAGACTTTCATGCACCATAATTGAATTGGAGCTGTTTTTAATGAAATGAATGGTCAGTTCGATGGTTAAGGTGCAGGTGAAGTATTACCAGTTGTTATAGGCTACATATATCGCTGATTAAAGCTTACTCAGATTTTGGGCCTGTTTTTATTGAAATTAAATCTCATTGTTATGGCTAAATTTTGTAAGGTATTAGCATTTGTATGTACTTATGTAGATAATTAAGTTTACCTGAGAGTTTTTGCAGATATTTTTTATGGAATATTTCTTTTCAAATTTGAGTCTTGTTCCAGAGATAAAGTTGTGTCCCTAATGATTATGCTGTCATTGCAAGTTTGTACTTTGCCATGGACTAAAATCTTAAATGTTGGATCTTTTAAACAGAGCAACCATATAGTGGCGCTGAAAGTGTTGTTCAAGTCTCAACTCAAGAAATCTCAAGTTGAGCATCAGCTTCGCAGGGAGGTGGAGATACAGAGCCATCTCAGGCATCCCAACATTCTCCGACTCTATGGTTACTTCTATGACCAGGTCCGGATTCCGCTCCCCAATACTTTTTGTGAATAAGCCATTACATTTCATCTATTGCAGAAATTCGAAGTGAAAGATGTTGATTTAGAGTTCTCTGTTTACATTTTATCGTTCCAGACTCGGGTTTATTTGATATTAGAGTACGCAGCAAAGGGGGAGCTTTACAAGGAACTGCAGAAATGCAAATTCTTCAGCGAAAAACGTGCTGCCACTGTGAGTTTTTAGTGCATAGGTTTCTACTTTGTTTTTGTGCTGCTGCTGATAACATTGTTTGTTATACATGGACAGTATATTTCATCTTTGGCTCGAGCACTGATATATTGCCATGGAAAGCATGTCATACACAGAGACATAAAGCCAGAGAATCTTTTGATTGGTGCTCAGGTGCTAATATGAGATTTAAGCTTTATTCTTTTGCATTAGATTGATTAGTTTCTCTTCAATATCTAACTTTGTAAGTGTGTCTTTTGGTCAGGGTGAGCTGAAAATTGCGGATTTTGGCTGGTCCGTGCATACATTTAACCGCAGGAGGACAATGTGTGGTACATTGGATTACCTTCCTCCAGAGATGGGTAAGTAGTTGAGCTTGACAAAGTAACATTGAAGAGCTTACTTTGATTATTATCTGGAAACTAGTTTTTTTTTAAACTAATGACCTTAACAGTGGAGAGCGTAGAACATGATGCCAATGTGGATATCTGGAGTCTAGGGGTTCTGTGCTACGAGTTCCTTTATGGGGTGCCTCCCTTTGAAGCAAAAGAGCACTCAGACACGTATAGAAGGTGCGGAACACATTATAAGCATCAACTTGGTTTTGTTATTCTTCCTTGTTGGGTATTAGTATGCATGATTTCCTCACAGCGCGATCTTCAAATTTTCCTAGTATTGGTAGTGTGGGAGCAGTCCTGAACTTTCTAATCATTGATGTTTATTCCAGATGTCATTTTAGTAAATATATTTAATCCATTGTTTAAAAGATACGAAAAGGAAGCAACCTGGTAGAATGTATTAATAGTCTTATGAAATTTCAATTCTCCATCACAGGCTTTGCCATTTATGTTTGACGTGCTTTGAAAATATTTCAGCTCTGTTACTCAGTCATAATGTTAGACACTTATATGCCCTTTCTGTTATTATACGACATCTCTTTCTTTTCCAAAATGCTAGGAGTTTTCTTACTTTTGGTAATTTGAGGAAGACATTCTTTTTCATTGATGATTGCATCTTGCTGATGGTTTGACTTTTTAACATGTGTAGGATCATTAAAGTAGATCTCAAGTTTCCCCCCAAGCCCATGGTTTCATCTACCGCTAAGGACCTGATTAGTCAGGTGAGAAAATTTCTGTTATTATATTTATGCATGTATAGTAGTAGAGATTTTGTATTAGAGAACAAAATGGAACCTCGTTACCCTCTTTTACATTTTCTTTTTTCTGTGTTAATAGATGCTAGTCAAAGACTCCTCACAGCGATTGCCGCTACACAAGCTGCTTGAGCATCCCTGGATAGTTCAGAATGCAGACCCCTCTGGTATCTATAGGGGGTAATTTTTATGTACGGAACAAAAGATTGGTGATTTTTCCAGGTGATTTTTCCAGATGAAATCCTTAGTAGTTCTGCATGTTCAAGCTTGCCAAGGATCAATGCGCAGTGTAAGTCTGTTCATCAAGCAATTTGTCAAGCTGTTTGCTTGATGGACCCAGAATCTTGTGTTGTCTGTAAAACACGTCTCTTCCGCTTATTTGATATATCTTACATTCTTGGAATCCTTATCAAGGCTTCCCAATATAAATCTACTTCTACAAGTGCTATATGTCACGGGGTTTCTTTTCACAAGGTACTTCCCGTGCGGCACTAGCAAACTTTGCTCCAAGTTATCAAAGAAAGCTAGTCAGCCTTGCCCACAAAAGACTTACTTAGACTTTGGAAAACTAAGCAAGCTAAGAACACACAAGAGAGCTAAAGAGAACTAGAACTTGTATTGCTTGAATTCTCTGAGGTGATTACAACAAATGAGGCCTTAGCCTATTTATACAACTCCACCTCCTCAATGGACGGTGGTGATCGTTTTAATCTAACGGTCTATATTGAGTTTCTACACACTTCCTAAGAAATATCTAAGGACTAGAATCTTATGGAACTTTATGGGAGGTTCTAGAGAACTCTCTCTAGAACAATGTGGAAAACTCTACATTATGTACACTTGCCAACCTCACTTGGCTAGGCAAGAAAATAGTTGTGACATTCTCCCCCACCTAATCAGGCGACGTCCTCGTTGCCTTCAAATCCTCGTAAGCTTTGATTTGTTCCTTGAATTGCCACAAATGTTGAATTGGCTCCCAGCTAGCTTCACTTTCTGGCAATCCCTTCCACTTGACGAGTAACTCATGTGTGGGAGGTTGGTTGGAATGACGCACTACACGATCCGACAAGATAATCTCTGGTTCTTTGTCATGTTGGATCCTCATGCCCATTGGTGCTCTTTGTGAAATTCCTCTGTTTGGATCATCCTGATCTTCCTTGTACGGTTTCAGTAGGCTCACATGGAAGACAGGATGAAACTTGATCTTCGGCGGCAACTCGACCTTATAGGCTTGCTTTCCCACTTTCTTGACTATGGGGAAAGGACCCTCATATCTTCTAATAAGGCCACGATGCAGTCCAGAAAGTCTGGCATGAGCATGCATCTTGACAAGCACAAGGTCTCCAACCTGAAACTCTCGAGGCCGTCTCTTCTTGTCGGCCCACTTCTTCATCCTCTTGGAGGCCTTTTCCAGGTAAGCTCGAGCCTCATCAGCTTGATCGTTCCATCCTTTGGCAAACTTGTAGGCTGATGGACTCACTCCTGTGTAGCCAGTGGCAATAGAACTCGGGGTCATAGGTTGTTGTCCCATGACAATCTCAAATGGGCTACGACCCGTCGCTTCACTCTTCTGCAAGTTGAAAGAGAATTGGGCAACATCTAGCAACTTAGCCCAATCTCGCTGGTTGGCACTCACATAGTGCCTAAGATATAACTCCAGCAAAGCATTCATCCTCTCTGTTTGACCATCTGTTTGAGGATGAAAGCTAGTAGAGAAATTGAGGTCGGTACCCAATAATTTGAACAACTCAGTCCAAAATTTCCCCGTGAACCGAGTATCCCGATCACTAATGATGGATTTGGGCACACCCCAATACTTCACCACATGTTTGAGGAATAAATGTGCGGCTTGCTCGGCTGTGCACTCCTTGGGTGTGGGAATGAAGGTGGCATACTTCGAAAATCTGTCAACGACCACAAGGATCCAATTGCAACCCTCTGATGTAGGTAACCCAACTATGAAATCTAAAGAAACACTCTCCCAAGGTCTCTCTGGGATGGGTAGGGGTTCAAGTAAGCCGGCAGGTGATTGTTGCTCCACTTTGTCTTGTTGGCATACAAGACAAGTCTTCACATATGCTTCGATATCATTCCTCATATGTGGCCAGTAATAGGAATCTTCCACAAGAGCAAGAGTCCGATGTATACCTGGATGTCCCGCCCACTTGCTATCATGACAATCTTTCAAGACTTCCCTCCTTAGGTTGTCATGAGGTGGAACATAGATTCGCCTTCCTTTAGAGTATATCAAGCCGTTCTCCACCCAAAACCTTCTTGTCTTCCCATCTTTGACAAGAGCTATGATGGTTTGAGCCATGGAATCATGTGCTAATCCTTCCTTTATGCGTTCCTTCAAGTTGCTTTGAGGTTGACTTAAGTCAGCAAGTTCTCCTTTTCTACTCAAAGCATCCGCAACAAGGTTAGCTTTGCCAGGCTTGTACTCCAAAGTGTAGTCGAACTCTGCCAAGAAATCTTGCCACCTAGCTTGCTTTGGTGTGAGCTTCTTTTGTGTCTGGAAGTAGCTAGTGGCAACATTGTCGGTCTTGACCACAAATTTGCTCCCAAGCAAGTAGTGGCGCCATGTTCGAAGGCAGTGCACAACTGCAGTCATTTCCTTCTCTTGTACTGTGTACCGCCTCTCAGTGTCATTGAGCTTCCTACTTTCAAAGGCAATAGGATGCCCTTCTTGCATCAATACCCCACCAATCGCAAAGTCGGAAGCATCCGTGTGTACCTCAAAAGACATAGAATGGTTGGGAAGTGCCAGCACCGGTTCTTCCACAATTGCTTTCTTCAATCCTTTGAAAGCTTGTTGGCATGCGGAACTCCAATCCCAACTTCGTCCCTTCTTAAGCAAGTCCGTCAATGGAGCGGCTATGGAAGAGTAGCCTTTGATGAACCTTCTATAATAGTTCACCAAGCCAAGGAAAGATCTTAACTCGGCGACTTTGGTTGGTGGTTCCCATTCTTGGATGGCTTGTACTTTGGACTTGTCCATGCGAAGCTTGCCCTTGCCAATGATATGACCCAAGAATGTCACCTCTTCTTGGGCAAATGAGCACTTCTCCTTTTTGACATAGAGCTCGTTCTCCTTCAAGGTTTGGAACACTTGCCTCAAGTGATCCATATGTTCCTCCAATGTCTTACTATATATCACTATGTCATCAAGGTACACAACTACGAACCGATCAAGGTAAGGAGCTAGTACCTTATTCATTAGAGTGCAGAATGTGGCCGGCGCATTAGTTAAACCAAATGGCATGACTAAGAACTCGTAAGACCCGTACCTTGTAACACATGCCGTCTTTGGTTCATCTCCTTCGGCTATGCGGACTTGATAATATCCCGAGCGCAAGTCAAGCTTGGTAAAGTACCTTGCATCACCAAGTTGATCAAAGAGATCCGCAATAAGTGGAATCGGGTACTTGTTCTTGATAGTGACCTTGTTGAGTGCCCGATAGTCAATACAAAGCCGTAGGGATCCATCATGTTTCTTTTGAAATAAGACCGGCGCACCATATGGAGCTTTGGAAGGTCGGATATAACCAGCATCTAGTAAATCCTTTAATTGTCTTCTTAGCTCCTCGAGCTCAGGAGGTGCCATACGATAAGGAGCAAATGCGGGTGGCTTTGCTCCAACTTCTAACTCAATAGCATGATCCACCTCTCTCCTTGGTGGAAGCTTCTTAGGCAACTCGGCAGGCATAACATCCTTATATTCCTTGAGAACATCTTGGACAGCCTTAGGTGCATTCACCTCTCTATCCATGGGACCTTCATCTTCCTTGAGGGTAGCCAAGTAAGTAGGTTCATTTCTCTTTACTCCTTTAGAAAGTTGGAGAGCAGACACCATTCTCTCCTTACTTATCTCCCTTACTACGGGCACAACACAAGGTTGTCCCTTCTCCATGATGCACATGGTGTTGGCATATGGTACCAGAAAAGCCTTCACCATGTCCAAGAAGTCTATACCCAAATAGAATTTGTGATCATCAATTGGAGCAATAGTTATGTCGACTTTACCTCGCCATTGTCCAAGCCGAATGTTGGTGCCACGAGCTACTCCTTCAATTGGGAGACTTTTAGCATTGACTCCCTTGATATAACCTTTCTCCTTTGTATATGATAGGCCAATTTCTTCAGCAAGGTCTTTGGCCATGTAGACTGTGTCGGCTCCGGTATCCACCATGGCTTTTAAAGTCTTGTCCCCAATCTCGGTCTCCACGTACATCCTTCCACGTGGTTGTTCTTCGACCTTAGCTTGAATGGCACTTAGGAGATTCATTGAGGCGATCCTCCTTTCCTCCTTTGCTTCTTCCTCCATGACAGCGCGGCAAGTTTCCCTCGGTTGGGACACTCAAATGCCCGATGGGGTCCACTACATAAGAAGCAAGACATCTTCTTGGGTGATCCATCTCTTTTCTCCTTCCCCTTGTCTTTGGAGTACTTGTGTTCCTTGGAGGACTTCTCTTTGTCTCCCCCACCTTTGCCATCATTACTCGACCTTTTCCCTTGTCCCTTGGACGAGTCCTTTCTTTTGAACTCAATCAAGGATTCGGCCGCAGCCATAGCCGTTGCAAGGTCTTGCACACCTCGCCTCTTCAATTCCAACTTGGCCCAACCCGTTAGGCCATCAAGGAAGCTAAACAAAGCATCCTTTTCTCCCATGTCAGGAATCTCCAGGAGCAACTCCGAGAACTCCTTCACATACTCCCTTATGTGGCCTTCCTTGTGTTGAAGGCGACGAAGCTTGGCCCTAGCTTCATTCTCGGCATCCTCCGGGTAGAATTGTCTCTTGAGTTCCTTCGTGAACTCTTCCCAAGTGTCGATGGTGCATAATCCTTTCTTGACATCATCGGACCTTCTACGCCACCAAACTGTAGCAACATCGTTTAAATACAAGGAGACACTACGTACCTTTGATGCTTCATCTATTATGCCAACTGCATCAAAGTAGCGCTCCATGTTCCACAAGAAGTTGTCGATCTCCCTGCATTCTTGCCCCCACCATAGGCTTTAGGTTTGGGAGCTTCGACTCTGTGGGTGACTGTCCCTGGTGTAGTCCCGCCATTGGCTACCGCAGCCATGCACACCTTGAGTGAGTTTCAAGTTTCTCAACTCTTTCTTTATAAGCTTCCATCTCCTCATCTTTAGCACAACTTTGGCTTCTAGGGACTCGATCTTTTTGGACACCATGTCCATTACTGCATTTAAGGCTCC
>QNQO01002691.1:7500-10000 GCA_003290165.1 Berberis thunbergii | reverse complement strand
GGCACCTTCATGCTCGGACCATAATCGGGTTGTATTAAGGATGGTCGATGAAAAATATTCAAATGCTGAGAAGTTTCTACTTGACAATGTTTTCCATGAGACTTAGTATTTTTGTGAATTTTTTTGAGTCTTAGTAATAAAATTTTGCTTTATTTTCGCCTATTTTTCGTATTAAAAAATTAATAATAAATAATTAATTATTTAAAAAAAAAATTTGTTAATTTAAAATAATTCCTCGTCCTACAAGCTTTCCGAAAAGCTATTATAGACGCTAAACGGATGCATAACGAGGAAGATATGACCTATTCCTAATGGTCTCAATACTCAATGTTCCCTTTTGAAGTTTGCCCAAATGCTTAGCATCTACTATAAGGGGGAGCTGTTTGTCTGAGAGGATGGTTCCAAGCACGGTTCCATTGAACGTTCCGAGGACGGTTCCAAGCCCGGTTCCAAGCACTATTCCAATCACGGTTCCAAGCACCGTTCCATTGAACGTTCTGAGGACTGTTCCGAGGATCGTTCCGAGTACCGTTCCATGGAACGTTCCAAGTACCGTTCCATGGAACGTTCCAAGTACTGTTCCTTGGAACGTTCCAAGTACCGCTCCATGGAACGTTCCAAGTACCGTTCCTTGAAACGTTCCCTATAACGTTTTCTGGACCGTTCCATGGATCGTTCCAAGTATCGTTCCATGAAACGTTCCAAGTATCGTTCCCTGGAAAGTTCCATGGATCGTTCCAAGTATCGTTCCATGGAACGTTCCATGTATCGATCCCTGGATCGTTCCATGTATCGATCCCTGGATCGTTCCATGGATCGTTCCAAGTATCGTTCCATGGAACGTTCCATGTATCGATCCCTGGATCGTTCCATGTATCGATCCCTGGATCGTTCCATGTATCGTTCCAAGTACCGTTCCAGGATGGTTGCATTTGAGCTCAAGTCTTTGTATTCCATTCGAACGTTCCATGAACATCTCCTTGCACAATTCCATTCAACGTTCCGAGGAACGTTTCCAGGACCGTTCCAAGCATTGTTCCGAGGAACGTTCTGAGGATCGTTCCAAGCACGGTTCCAGGAACGTTCTAAGCATGGTTCAAGCACGGTTCCATAGAACGTTCCGAGAAACGTTCCGAGGACCGTTCCAGGAATCGTTTCGAGGACCGTTCCAGGAACGTTCCAAGCACCGTTCTGAGGACCGTTCCAGGAATGTTCCAAGCACGGTTCTATTGAACGTTCCAAGCACGGTTCCAAGCACCGTTCCATTGAACTTTCAGAGGATAGTCACGGACATGCATGTTGAGACCATAATCGGATTGTATTAAGGATGGTCGATGAAAATATTCAAATGCTGAGAAGTTTCTACTTGACAATGTTTTCCATTAGAGTTAGAA
This sequence comes from Berberis thunbergii, assembly GCA_003290165.1. NCBI lineage: Eukaryota > Viridiplantae > Streptophyta > Magnoliopsida > Ranunculales > Berberidaceae > Berberis > Berberis thunbergii. The sequence goes on along the minus strand of QNQO01002691.1, from coordinate 8,606 downwards.
TTTTTGTGAATTTTTTTGAGTCTTAGTAATAAAATTTTGCTTTATTTTCGCCTATTTTTCACTATTTTTCTTATTAAAAAATTAATAATAAATAATTAATTATTTGAAAAAAAAAATTTGTTAATTTAAAATAATTCCTCATCCTACAAGCTTTCCGAAAAGCTATTATAGACGCTAAACGGATGAGTAACGAAGAAGATATCACCTATTCCTAATGGTCTCAATACTCAATGTTCCCTTTTGAAATTTGCCCAAATGCTTAGCATCTACTATAAGGGGGAGCTGTTTGTCTGAGCGGATGGTTCCAAGCACTGTTCTATTGAACGTTCCGAGGAACGTTCCAAGAAACGTTCCGAGGACCGTTCCAAGAACGGTTCCAAGCACTATTCCAATCACGTTTCCAAGCACCGTTCCATTGAATGTTCCGATGATCGTTCCAAGTACCGTTCCATGGAACGTTCCAAGTACCGTTCCATGGAACGTTCCAAGTACCGCTCCATGAACGTTCCAAGTACTGTTCCTTGAAACGTTCCCTATAACGCTTTCTGGAACGTTTCATGGATCGTTCCAAGTATCGTTCTATGAAACGTTCCAAGTATCGTTCCCTGGAAAGTACTATGGATCGTTCCAAGTATCGTTCCATGGATCGTTCCAAGTATCGTTCCATGGAACGTTCCTAGTATCGATCTCTGGATCGTTCAATGTATCGTTCCATGGATCGTTCCAAGGATCGTTCCATGGAACGTTCCTAGTATCGTTCCCTGGAACGTTCCATGAATCGTTCCAAGTACCGTTCCAGGATGGTTGCATTTGAGCTCAAGTCTTTGTATTCCATTCGAACGTTCCATGAACATCTCCTTGCACAATTCCATTCAACAGTCGGAGGAACGTTTCCAGGACCATTCCAAGCATTGTTCCGAGGAACGTTCTGAGGATCGTTCCAAGCACGGTTCCATTAACGTTCTGAGGATCGTTCCAAGCACGGTTCCAGGAACGTTCCAAGCATGGTTCAAGCATGGTTCCATAGAACGTTCCCAGAAACGTTCCGAGGACCGTTCCAGGAATGTTCCAAGCGCCGTTCCAGGCACTGTTCCAAGCACTGTTCC